>WNWK01030851.1:0-23171 GCA_009830355.1 Cherax destructor
GACTGACCCCTGTGACACACCGCTCGTTACAGGCGCCCACTCTGACACCTCGCCACGTACTATGACTCGCTGTTGCCTTCCTGACAGGTATTCCCTGATCCATTGCAGTGCCTTCCTTGTTATCCCTGCCTGGTCCTCCAGCTTTTGCGCTAATCTCTTGTGTGGAACTGTGTCAAACGCCTTCTTACAGTCCAAGAAAATACAATCTACCTATCCCTCTCTCTCTCTTGTGTGTGTATGTGTGTCTGTGTATATATATATATATATATATATATATATATATATATATATATATATATATATATATATATATATATATATATATATATATATATATATATATATATATATAAGAAATTTTAAGAGAGACAGACCGACAAACTGACAGACAAATAGACAGACAAAGACAGACTGACGGACAGAGAGAGGGAGAGAGAGGTGGCTTTCATATGAGCTGATGTAGGCAACAGCTCTTAGCTTGTAAATAAAGTTAGGAATCCTTAAACTATCCTTGTAAAAACCCTGTGTAAAAAAAGAGCGAGAGAGAGAGAGAGAGAAAGAGAGACGAGTGAGAATATTAAAAAGAGAGAGTCTGAGAGAGCGAGGTAGCTCACTCCCACACACACATCAAAACCATCTCACACCCACTCACTGTTTACACTGCCCTCAGCATGCGTCATCTCAATTTCTAATTCAATGAGGGGTAAACATGCTTCTAATTCAGGCCGTGTTTGTTATCGGGTTTTAGCGTTAAGTCCCTCAACCGTCAGCTGGGAAAGAGTGAAGCCGGGAGGAATTGGAAGGAATAAATGTTGGATCTATCTAACAGATGGGACAGATGGGCGTGGGGTTCGAGTGGGGAGTGGGAGAGGAAATAATAATAATATTAATAATAAAAAACTATTATTAATAATATCTTTATTTCTACATCAGTGACATACTACTATATAGAAAACTGCTTGTTATGCAGAGCATTTTGGGCAAATTAGGTCAGTTTTGTCCCAGGATGCGACCCACACCAGTCGACTAACACCCAGGTACCCATTTTACTGAACTGGGACAGCAGGTATCTTATGGAAATACGTTCTAATGTTTTTTCCAGCCGTACCGGAGATCGATCCCCTGACCTCAGTGTGTGAGCTGAGTACGCAAGCAATCGAGCTACGAGACAGAGGAAAAGAAAAGGTTTAAGGAAGATAGTGGTACAGAGTCACTCTCATTAGGGAAAACTACTGTAATGTCTGCGCTACGGCTACGTCTTCTGTGTAGACAAAGAAAATCATTATGGCAGAGAATTAAAAGGCTCTCTCCCTACTCTCCACTTCCGGTTCACTCTGCCAACTGATCAAATATGGTGAAACAGAACAGGGTGGTCAGTTTTGTTGTTTTAGCTGCCTGTTTTCGCAAGAGGGAGCAACTCAATTTGGCGATGTAATTAGAGGAAATATTAATAAAAAGTAACAATACTGTGGCTGGAATTCTTTGCAAGGAACCAAAATTTTGGAGAGAAAACTTTAGACGATGTTTCGGTCCGACCTGAACCATTATCAAGAAACAAAAGAAGGAAATTTAAAGATATTACAATAGCAGTGAAATAACTGAAGACAGAAACACACATTGTTTAAGGAACCTTTAATTTGTACATCGTTTCGCTCTAAGGAGATATTTTTTGAAAAGCTCTCTTTTGAGAGAAACGATGTAAAGTTTTTTTTTTCTTTAGTATATTGTGCCCCCCTTCCTCGGATCGAACCTGAAATCCTTCCTTCCCCAAGGTGCTATATAGCCCCTTGGAGTTTACCACTCTTTCATTAATTCAATAATAATAATATTTGAATCTTATGGTGAGGGGGAGAAAGTTTATGTATATGTGCATGTGTGTGTCTACCTGGAGTCTACCTGGAGAGAATTCCAGGGGTCAACGCCCCCGCGGCCCGGTCTGTGACCAGGCCTACTGTTGGACCAGAGCCTGATCAACCAGGCTGTTACTGCTGGCCGCACGCAGTCCAACGTACTAACCACAGCCCGGCTGATCAGGTACCGACTTGAGGTGCCTGGCCAGTGCCTGCTTGAAGACAGCCAGGGGTTTGTTGGTAATCCCCCTGATGTATGCTGGGAGGCAGTTGAACAATCTTGGGCCCCTCACACTTATTGTGTTGTCCCTCAACGTGCTAGTGGCACCCCTGCTCTTCATTGGGGGGATGTTACATCGCCTGCCGAGTCTTTTGCTTTCGTACGGAGTGATTTTTGTGTTCAAGTTTGGTACTAAGCCCTCGAGAATTTTCCATGTGTATATAATAATGTATCTCTCCCGCCTGCGTTCTAGAGAGTACAGGTTTAGGAACTTCAAGCGTTCCCAGTAATTGAGGTGGTTTATCGCACTTATGCGTGCGGTGAAGGTTCTCTGCACATTTTCAAGGTCAGCAATTTCACCCGCCTTGAAAGGTGCAGTTAGTGTGCAGCAATATTCCAGCCTAGATAGAACAAGCGATCTGTAAAGTGTCAACATGGGCTTGGCCTCCCTGGTTTTGAAGGTTCTCATTATCCATCCTGTCATTTTTCGAGCAGATGCAATTGCTACATTGTTATGGTCCTTGAAGGTGAGATCCTCTGACATGATCACTCCCAGGTCTTTGACATTAGTTTTCGCTCTATTGTGTGGTTGGAATTAGTTTTGTACTCCGATGAGATTTTAATTTCTTCACGTTTTCCGTATCTGAGTAATTGAAATTTCTCATCATTGAACTTCATATTGTTTTCTGCAGCCCATTTAAAGATTTGGTTTATGTCTGCTTGGAGTCTTGCAGTGTCTTCAACGGTGGACACTGTCATACAGATTCGGGTGTCATCTGCAAAGGAAGACACAGCACATTGGCTTATATCCCTGTCAATGTCTGATATGAGGATGAGGAATAGGATGGGAGCAAGTACTGTGCCTTGTGGAACAGAGCTTTTCACAGTAGCTGCCTCAGACTTTACTCTGTTGACTACTACTCTTTGTGTTCTACGTGTTAGGAAATTATAGATCCATCTACCAACTTTTCCTGTTATTCCTTTATCACGCATTTTGTGTGCTATTACACCATTGTCACACTTGTCAAAGGCTTTTGCAAAATCTGTGTATATAACATCTGCATTCTGTTTATCTTCTAGAGCATCCAGGACCTTGTCGTAGTGGTCCAGTAGTTGGGACAGACAGGAGCGGCCTGCTCTAAACCCATGCTGTCCTGGGTTGTGCAATTGATGGGTATCAAGATGGGTGGCGATCTTGCTTCTTAGAACCCTTTCAAAGATTTTTATGATATGGGACGTTAGCGCAATTGGTCTGTGT
The DNA here is from genome assembly GCA_009830355.1 of Cherax destructor. Taxonomy (NCBI): domain Eukaryota; kingdom Metazoa; phylum Arthropoda; class Malacostraca; order Decapoda; family Parastacidae; genus Cherax; species Cherax destructor. Next base: position 3,329 of record WNWK01030851.1, read on the forward strand.
GTGTGTACCCACCTAATTGTACTCACCTAATTGTGATTGCAGGGGTCGATTCGTAGCTCCTGGCCCCGCCTCTTCACTGGTCGCTGCTAGGTCCCCTCTCTCCTTGTTCCATGAATTTTATCACACCTCTTCTAAAAGCTATGTATGGATCCTGCCTCCACTACATCGCTCTCCAGACTATTCCACTTCCTGACAACTCTATGACAGAAAAAATACTTCCTAACATCCCTGTGACTCATCTGAGTCTTCAATTTCCAATTGTATCCCTTGTTGCTGTGTTCATCTCTAACTCTGTCTCTTCCATCTTGTCAATTCCTCGTGTATTTTTTATGTCGTTATCTGTCCCTCTCTCTCTTTTGTCTCTGGTCTCCAGTGTCGTCAAGTCGATTTCCTTAACCTCCCTCAGGACATGCCTCTTAGCCACAGGACTGTTTAGTCAAACTTTGCACTTTCTCTAATTTCTTGACGTGCTTGATCAGGTGTGGATTCCAACTGGTGCTGCATACTCCAGTATGGGCCTGACGTACACGGTGTACAGTGTCTTGAACGATTCTTTACTGAGGTGTCGGAACCTATTCTTAGGTTTGCTAGTCATCCATATACTGCAACGGCTATTTGGTTGATATGCACCTCAGGAGATGTGCTTCTTCCAGTAAATCACTTCCTCACAACTCAATGACTCAAGAAGTAATTTCTAACATCCCTGTGACTCATCTGAGTCTTCAACTTCCAATTGTTATCCCTTGTTGCTGTGTCCTAACTTCTCGTAGGACATGTATGTGTGTGTGTGTGTGTGTGTGTGTATGTGTGTACTCACCTAGTTGTGGTTGCAGGGGTCGAGTGTGTGTGTGTGTGTGAATGTATACTCACCTATAAGTGGTTGCAGGGGTCGAGTCACAACTCCTGACCCCGTCTCTTCCTTGGTGGCTACTAGGTCCACTCTCGTGGGTGTGTTTGTGTATGGCTGTGGTATGAATAATGTGTTTGTGTTAAAGAACTTGTTACAAGGAAATTCAGACTCCAGTGCCGCCTACCTGCCTCTCGCTGGGAATCTATGGGTCACTTGACCACTCAGCTTTCAGATGGGCACAGGTATTCATGTGTTATTATTAGTGTCTATTATTCTTGCAGCTTTCACTTGTCTTGGTTTTGTGGTACGCAATATTTCGACATGAAATAAAACTTAATTTTTCTCTCGTCTCTCTTTTAATCCTTCAGCTTATGCAGTGAGTAAACCTCTTGTGCTGATGGTAATTGCTGTGTGCGTTCCTCTCACAGCTCGAGTGTAATGAGTGTGGCAGTGATACTTCAAGGGATTCGAAGAGCTGCGTGACTTTAGAAAAAAGTCAAGCGACTCTACTACACTTTATTTCCATTACTTGTGGAAAGCTCCTGTGGTGTACTTGTGTGACCGTCATTCTTTGAGCTGTGTTTCTTCTGTAGTGACTCGTCACCTCCAAGACTCGAGTCAACTAGGCTCACTCTGTCACAAAATGGTTCACTTTAGTCCTCGCCAGTGTTCAGCTATGCTACACAGTGTTGTCCTGCACCTCCTATTAGGGCTCGAGACTATTATACCACGGGTGTCCGTCTGCAGTTCGTGGTGACCGAACCTTCTGTTTCTATCGTGACTATTCTATTTATGTCACATTGTACCACAGAGGATCAGAACCAGTCTTCACTATCACGGGTTGCACCATACCTCTTGCTGGATGCGATTGTATATCTTTTGTTTTTAATATTTTTGTATCAACTTTAATTTCCTACTTGATTACATTGTAGAGTATCTATGAGTTTTCATCTTTATTTTCCTAAGAATGGATGAGGTGTCTATGAACCTGTGAGGCGTCTCAGAAATATCATTCACACCAACCTACTTTACGTTCATTATGTGCAAGAATGAATTAATATTTTTTTACTTTGAATTCTGGTCTTGCTACTGGTTACTTTTGTTCATTGGTTGATCAGTGACAATGCCACTGTATGTGCAAGCCAACACACTGTAATAAAGAATGCGAACATGGGCAGAGAAGAATGCCTTGTGGATGTCGTTAATGAAAAGTTTATCATCAGAAAATCATGAAATTGTAGTAAAGAGAAGCCTTTTCTAATATACTGGATAATTTTAATATACATTAAAAAGAAAATCTCGGTCGAAGATGAAGGTGTCTTGATGCAGGTGACGGACTTGTCTTCCCAGGAACTGGTCAGCTACCCACTTCAAATATAACATATATTTAATTAAAATATTAAGGAAAATGTTAAATGGAATCAAAGACATTGGACAAACTGGAATAAGAAATATATATATATATATATATATATATATATATATATATATATATATATATATATATATATATATATATATATATATATATATATATATTTATTTATTTATTTTATTATTTTTTATTAACACATAGGCCGTTTCCCACCAAGGCAGGGTGGCCCGACAAAGAAAAACTTTCATCATCACTCACTCCATCACTGTCTTGCCAGAGGCGTGCTTACACTACAGCTACAAAACTGCAACATTAACACCCCTCCTTCAGAGTGCAGACACTGTACTTCCCATCTCCAGGAATCAATTCCGGCCTGCCGGTTTCCCTGAAACCCTTCATAAATGTTACCTTGCTTAAACTCCAACAGCACGTCAAGTCCTAAAAACCATTTGTCTCCATTCATTCCTATCTAACATGCTCACGCACGCTTGCTGGAAGTCCAAGCCCTTCGCACACAAAACCTCCTTTACCCCCTCCCACCAACCTTTTCTAGACCAACCCCTACCCCCGCCTTCCCTCCACTACAGATTTATACACCCTCGAAGTCATTATATTTTGTTCCATCCTCTCTACATGTCCAAACCATCTCAATAACCCCTCCTCACCCATCTGGATAATAGTTTTGGTAATCCGACACCTCCTCTTAATCTCCAAACTACGGATTCTCTGCATTATATTCACACCACACATTGCCCTCAGATATGACATCTCCACTGCCTCCAGCCTTCTCCTTGTTGCAACATTCACAACCCATGTCTCACACCCATACAAGAGTGTTGGTATAACTATACTGTTATACATTCCCTATATATATATATATATATATATATATATATATATATATATATATATATATATATATATATAGTCGTGCCGATTAGGTAAAACTGGTCAATTAGCAAGAACTCATCTAAAATTAAGTCCTTTTTAAAATTTTCTCTTATACGTTTAAAGAAATATTTTTTCATTTATATTAATGTAAGAATTTATAATTTTTTACCAAGAGAAACTTTGAAAACCTACCTAACCTTATTATAACAAGCTCAATTTAATGTAGCCTAACCCAACTAAATATATTTTACATACGTTAACATTAATTTAATAATAAACAAACACAATGAAATATATTTTTTCGTTATGTTCAGAATGATTTTGGCGAAATTATTGCATACACAAATTTTCACTTGTCTTATATGGCAAGAAGAGCGTTGCTATTTAAGCCAAAATCGCAAGTTTTACCTAATCGGCACGACATATATATATATATATATATATATATATATATATATATATATATATATATATATATATATATATATAATATATATAATATATGTTGCCGAATGGGTAAAACTTGCGATTTTGGCTTAAATAGCAACGCTTTCTTGCCGAATAAGGCATGCGAAAATTTGTGTATGCAATAATTTCGCAAAGATCATTCTGAACCTAACGAAAAAAAAATATTTCATTATGCTTCTTTATTATTAAATTATTGTAAACTTATCAAAAATATATTTACTTGGATTAGATTAAATTAAATTGCGCTTGTTATAATAAGGTTAGGTAAGTTTTCGAACGTTCTTTTGGTACAAAATTATTAATTTTAATATTAACGTATGGAAGAGGGGAAGGTACCTAGGGATTGGCAGAGAGCGTGTATAATTCTTTTATATAAAGGGAAGGGGGACAAAAGAGACTGTAAAAATTATAGGGGGAATAAGTTTACTGAGTATACCATGTAAAGTGTATGGTAGGCATATTATTGAAAGAATTAGATGTAAGACAGATAGCATGATTGTAGATGAGCAAGGAGGCTTTACAATGGCTATGGGATGAGTAGATCGGGTATTTACATTGAAGTATATGTGTGAACAGTATTTAAATAAAGGTAGGGAAGTTTTCATTGCATTTATGGATTTAGAAAAGCTATATAATAGAGTGGATAGGGAACTAATGTGGCAGATGTTGCAAGTGTATGGAACAGGTAGTAACTTACTAAATGCTGTAAAGAGTTTTTATGAGGATAGTGAGGCTCAGGTTAGGGTGTGTAGGAGAGAGAGAGATTACTTCCCAATAAAAGTAGGTCTTAGACAGGGATGTGTAATGTCACCATGGTTGTTCAACATATTTATAGATAAGGTTGTAAAAGAAATAAATGCTAGGGTGTTGGGGAGAGGAGTGGGATTAAATTATGAGGTATCAAATACAAAATGGGAGTTGACACAGATACTTTTTGCTGATGATACTGTGCTTTTGGGGGATTCTAAAGAAAAGTTGCAAAGGTTATTGGACGACTTTAGGAGGGTGTGTAAAACTAGAAATTTGAAAGTGAACAAAGATAAGAGTAAGGTGATGAGGGTATCAAGCGATTTAAATAAAGATAATTTGGATATCACATTGGAGGGAGGGAGTAAGGAAGAAGTGAATGTTTTCAGATATTTGGGAGTTAACTTGTCAGTGGATGGGTTTATAAAGGATGAGGTTAACCATAGAATTGATGAAGGAAAAAAGGTGAGTGGTGCGATATGGTATCTGGGGAGAACAATACTCTTGTATGGGTGTAAAGCATGGGTTGTAAATGCTGCAGGCGAGGAGGCGGCTGAAGGCAGTGGAGATGTCGTGTCTAAAGTCTATGTGTGGTGTAAATATTATGCAGAGAATTCGTTGTGTCGAAATTAGGAGGTGTGGAGTTACCAAGCCACCTGTTGAGGTGGTTTGGTCATTTAGAGAGAATGAAACAAAGTAGAATGATTTGGAGAGCGTATAAATCTGTTGGGGAGGGAAGCTGGGGTAGGGGGTCGTCCCCGAAAAGGTTGGAGGGAGGGGGTAAAAGAGGTTTTGTGGGCGAGGGGCTTGGACTTCTAGCAAGTGTGCTTGAGAGTGTTAGGGGTGAATAGAGACGAATGTTTTTTGGGACCTGACGAGCTGTTGGAGTGTGAGCAGGGAAATATTTTGTGAAGGGATTCAGGGAAACCGGTTAGCCGGACTTGAGTCCTGGAAATGAGAAATACAATGCCTGCACTTTAAAGGACGGATTTGTGATATTGGCGGCTTGGAGGGACGTCTAAGCTATCGTATATGAGCGCCTCTACAAAGAAAGTGATTATGTATGAGTGTGGTGAAAGTGTTGAATGATGAAAGTTTTTTCTTTCTTTTTGGGTCACCCTGCCTCAGTGGAAACGGCCGACGTGTTAATATATACATACATATATACATAAAAAAATATAAAAATAATATATATATATATATATATATATATATATATATATATATATATATATATATATATATATATATATATATATATATATGTCGTGCCGATTAGGTAAAACTTGTGATTTTGGCTTAAATAGCAACGCTCTTCTTGCCATATAAGACAAGCGAAAATTTGTGTATGCAATAATTTCGCAAAAATAATTCTGAACCTAACGAAAAAAATATATTTCATTGTGTTTGTTTATTATTAAATTAATGTTAACGTATCTAAAATATATTTTGTTGGGTTAGGCTAAATTAAATTGCGCTTGTTGTAATAAGGTTAGGTAGGTTTTCAAAGTTTCTCTTGGTACAAAATTATAAATTTTTACATTATCATAAATGAAAAAAATATATCTTTAAACGTATAAGAGAAAATTTTAGAAAGGACTTAATTTTAAATGAGTTCTTGCTAATTGACCAGTTTTACCTAATCGGCACGACATATATATATATATATATATATATATATATATATATATATATATATATATATATATATATATATATATATATATATATATATATATATATATATATATATATATATATAGAGGTAGCTAGATACATACATACATACTTATATAACAGACATACACAAAGAAACACACACAGACACGCACAGCTGTGATTCAACCCCTGCAACCACAACTAGGTGAGAACACACACACACACCCACACACACACACACACACACACACATACACACACACACACACACACGCACACGCACATCGGAAGAGGACCAGGCAGGGCTGCAAACAGACCTGGACAAGCTCGACATCTGGTCTAGCAGTTGGCTTCTCGAATTCAATCCCTCCAAATGCAAAGTCATGAGGATCGGAGAAGGGCAAAGAAGACCGCTGTCAGAGTACAAGCTAGGCGGACAAAGGCTACAAACCTCGGCAAAAGACCTTGGAGTGAGTATAACGCCTAGCACGTCTCCGGAGGCACACATCAACCAGATAACTGCGGCAGCATATGGGCGTCTGGCAAACCTTAGATTAGCGTTCCGTTACCTTAACAAGGAATCGTTCAAGACACTGTATACCGTGTACGTCAGGCCCATACTAGAATATGCAGCACCAGTCTGGAACCCACACCTGGTCAAGCACGTAAGGAAACTAGAGAAAGTGCAAAGGTTTGCGACAAGGTTAGTTCCACAACTCAGGGGTCTGTCTTATGAAGAAAGGTTGAGGGAAATAGGACTAACAACACTGGAGGAAAGAAGGGTCAGAGGAGACATGATAACGACATACAAAATACTGCGGGGAATTGACAAGGTAGATAGTGACAGGTTGTTTCAGAGAGGGAACATAGAAACAAGGGGACACAACTGGAAGCTGAAGACTCAGATGAGTCAAAGGGATGTTAGGAAGCATTTCTTCAGCCACAGAGTAGTCAGGAAGTGGAATAGTCTAGAGAAAGATATAGTGGAGGCAGGAACCATACATAGTTTTAAGACAAGGTATGATAAAGCTCATGGAGCAGGGAGAGCAGAGACCCAGTAGCAGACAGCGAAGAGGCGGGGCCAGGAGCTGAGTCTCGACCCCTGCAACCACAATTAGGTGAGTACAATTAGGTGAGTACGCATACACACACACACACACTCACACTCACACGTATACACACACATACACACGCACACATACACACACACGCACACACACACACACACTCATACACATACACACACAAGCTAGAATAATAATAATATAATTCATGTTAAGCGCTAAACCTATTTGGGTTATTCAGCGCAATACTTTGTGGAGGTTTGATCCTCCGTCTGCTGGGCGCGAGACAGACACGCTCTCTATTTGTACTCACCTATCCTACACACAAGCTAGAGAAAGTGCAAAGGTTTGCAACAAGACTAGTCCCGGAGCTAAGGGGTATGTCCTACGAGGAGAGGTTAAGGGAAATCGACCTGACGACACTGGAGGACAGGAGAGATAGGGGGGACATGATAACGACATATAAGATACTGAGAGGAATTGACAAGGTGGACAGAGACAGACTGTTCCAGAGATGGGACACAGCAACAAGGGGACACAGTTGGAAGTTGAAGACTCAAATGAATCACAGGGATGTTAGGAAATATTTCTTCAGTCATAGAGTGGTCGGGAAGTGGAATAGCTTGGGAAGCGATGTAGTGGAGGCAGGTTCCATACATAGCTGTAAGGAGAGGTATGATAAAGCTCATGGAGCAGGGAGCGTGAATCAGTAGCGGCCAGTGAAGAGGCGGGGCCAGGAGCTATGAATCGACCCCTGCAACCACAACTAGGTGAGTACAACTAGGTGAGTACACACATACACACACACACACACTCATACACACACCCACACACGCACACATACACACGCACACACACACACACACACACTCTTTTATTGCTGGCGAAAACACAAATAGTTCCATGTGAGAAAAAAGACCGTCAAGAGATTTACACAAAGTCTGCTGCAAGAATATTAAATCTGCATAAGTTTGTCTTGAGTTTGGTGAGGAGCTTGTAGAGCTGACAAGACCCACACCAGCCGCTCACACTACAACCAACTTTCCAAGGATAAATCCCTTTGTATATTATTTTTAATATATATATATATATATATATATATGTAGTAGGTTGTTAGACAGCAACCACCCAGGGAGGTACTACCGTCCTGCCAAGTGAGTGTGAAACATAAGCCTGTAATTGTTTTACATGATGGTAGGATTGCTGGTCTCTTTTTCTGTCTCATAAACATGCAAGGTTGAAGGTATGTCTTCCTACTTCTACTTACACTTAGGTAACACTACACATGCATGTAGAAGCATATATATACTAACCCCTCTGGGTTTTTCTTCTATTTTTCTTCCTAGCTCTTGTTCTTGTTTATTTCTGCTTATCTCAATGGGGAAGTGGCAAAGAATTCTTCCTCCGTAAGCTATGCGTGTCGTAAGAAGCAACTAAATGCCGGAAGCAATGGGCTAGTAACCCCTTCTCCTGTATAAATTACTAAAAACAAGATAAGGAAAAGCATATGATAGGGTGGATAGGGGGGGCAATGTGGCAGATGTTGCAAATGTATGGAATAGGAGGTAGGTTACTGAAAGCGGTGAAAAGTGTTTACGAGGATAGTGAGGCTCAGGTTAGAGTATGTAAGCGAGAGGGAGATTATTTCCCAGTAAAAGTAGGCCTTAGACAGGGATGTTTGATGTCACCATGGTTGTTCAATATATTTATAGATGGGGTTGTAAGAGAAGTGAATGCTCAGGTGCTGGAAATAGGTGTGGGGTTAAAAGATAAAGAATCTAACACAAAGTTGGAGTTGTCACAGTTGCTCTTTGCTTGATTCTGTGCTTTTTGTTGATTCTGAAGAGAAGTTGCAGAGGTTGGTTGGTGAGTTTGGTAGGGTATGTAAAAGAAGGAAATTAAAAGTGAATATAGGAAAGAGTAAGGTGATGAGGATAACAGAAAAATAGATAACGGAAGATTGGATATCAGATTGGAGGGAGAGAGTATGGAGGAGGTGAATGTGTTCAGATATTTGGGAGTGGATGTGTCAGCAGATGGGTATATGAAGGATGAGGTGAATCATAGAATTAACGAGGGGAAAAAGGTGAGTGGTGCACTGAGGAGCTTGTGGAGACAGAGAACTTTATCCATGAAAGCAAAGAGGGGAATGTATAAGAGTATAGTTATACCAACACTCTTCAATGGGTGTGAGACATGGGTTGTGAATGTTGCAACAAGGAGAAGGCTGGAGGCAGTGGAGATGTCATGTCTGAGGGCAATGTGTGGTGTGAATATAATGTAGAGAATCCGAAGTTTGGAGATTAGGAGGAGGTGTGGAATTACCAAAACTATTATCCAGAGAGCTGAGGAGGGGTTACTGAGATAGTTTGGACATATAGAGAGGATGGAACAAAATAGAATGACTTCGAGGGTGTATAAATCTGTAGTGGAGAGAAGGTGGGGTAGGGATCGGCTTAGAAAAGGTTGGAGGGAGTGGGTAAAGGAGGTTTTGTGTGCGAGGGGCTTAGACTTCCAGCAAGCGTGCGTGAGCGTGTTAGATAGGAGCGAATGGAGACAAATGGTTTTTAGGACTTGACGTGCTGTTGGAGTGTAGGCAAGGTAACATTTATGAAGGGATTCAGAGAAACCGGCAGGCCGGACTTGATTCCTGGAGATGGGAAGTACAGTGCCGGCACTCTGAAGGAGGGGTGTTAATGTTGCAGTTTTGTAGCTGCAGTGTAAGCACGCCTCTGCAAGACTGTGATGGAGTGAATGATGATGAAAGTTTTTCTTTGTCGGGCCACCCTGCCTTGGTGGGAAACGGACTATGTGTTAATAAAAAATAATATATATATATGCAAAACAACCACTATGAAAAAATAGAAGAATTCCAAGCGCTTTCGTGACTACTCACATTATCAAGGAACTATAAAAGGAAACGTGAGAAGACGGCTTATAAAGAGGCAGAATACACCTCACAGTCACATCACACTAACAAAGACTACACCTCACAGTAGCGTAACATCTCACGACTCTGTGAAGAGGAACATAAGAAAGGACCTGAAACTCTTCCCAAAATAAGATTAGTCATTTATTAAATCTTCCCAAATTTATTATTATAAATGATCAATTTATATAAACAAAGAATATTCATATTTTAAGAATGCCTTTTATGAAACTCTTCCCAAATTTTAACATTGTACAATTTCAGAATCTCAAATTTTATTAATAAAATGAAAATTTATATAAACCCAAAGAAATATTCATATTATTTTCAAAACTGCTTTTAATGAAACATGATTCTATTATATTCCTCTCAACCATGGACTTGCTTGATACAACCTTCTCAGCAAGTCCAAGCAGTTTTAAATTAATAAAATTTGGAAGAATTTATGATATATATATATATATATATATATATATATATATATATATATATATATATATATATATATATATATATAAACATTGGTGGATAATCTATTTCACTGCCCGTGCTATGATTGTTTTTTTCTTGGGTTAAAGCCCCAGTTGGAGGGAGCATCACACTGCGTAGGTAGGTCACCGCACGCTATGATTCACCCACCCAGAGCTAACGTCACATACAGAGATCGTCCCACCTGCTGACCGCCTCTTTATAGAAGCGGTGCAGCAAGATCTGCTCAGTCAGCATGATTCGTTGCTGTATTTTTCTAAAGATCATATCATTATTAATTGCTTCTAGATTTCTTGTATAAATTATTTCTCTTTATTATTTATTTATATATATTACTATTGAAATTTCTTTCCCATCTCTATCAGCCCCATCCATCCTAGCCCCACCGCACCCCCACTTAAAGCTAATCACATGCGACACTCAAAAATTATCGCATAAAAACCTGTATCTAATAGAAAATAACGAACTGGGACCTACAGAAGCTAAAATCATTGCAAACTTTTCTCTAAGTAAGGCTGACCGATTTCTGAGAAAGTAAACAAGTTTTAAGACAATTGTTTATAATGGCCTTAAGGGCACAAAAATGTTATAGCCATATAAAAGAACATCAAGTATTAGTGGAACCTCCGTTTTCGTATGCTCTAGTTTGTATGTAAAACTATAGTTATTCTTTATAAAATGTATTTTTTGCTAATATTTTTGGGTTTCTGGAATGGATTAATTGGATTTACATTATTTCGTATGGGAAATATTAAAAAAAATACACTTTATAGAGAATAACTATAGTTTTACATACAAACTAGGGCATACGAAAACCGAGGTTCTGTATTAACATCGGATAAAAAAATAAAGTAAGAACGTATGATTTCTGATCAGACGAGTCATTCTTCAATTAATTCACAGCAATCAGTTTGATAAATAAAAGTGGATTACGACAATTTAAACAATTTATATTGCCGATGTGTTTTCCTTGAGGAAAATGCGTCGGTACTAATAAGTTTAAAGCTGACCAGTAGATGCATTTCCCAATTATTGTACAGAATCCAACAAAATTTATGCCTACACAACCTAAAGAAATGACACGATAAATTCATATGATACATCAGCCGCTGAAGATTGGTGTCGTTCACACTTGTTATATGTTAAGAAAAGGGAAATACTAAACCCGTAGAGGTTATATGGCGCCTATGGAATGGGAAGCATTAAAATTCGTTTCAAGCAAGGGCAAGATAACTCCAGTTCCTTGGATCAACGGCCCCTTACCAGCATCAAGAGAAAAGTAATAGAATATATCGAGGTTAAAAAGTGGCAAAATGGCTGATAAGTGAACCGTTTCTTCAGTAATCACATGAAAAAAATGGGAATGACCTATGTAGCATTATGTTTTGGACACTGAATTTTGAAACTGATCGAATAAGACATTCTAGAAAAATAAACGAAAACTTGTGATAAAGCAAACGAAAATATTGTTGACAATGTTCAAAAAGAAAGAAAAAATCTCCCCTCGTTAAACTTAAAAAAAATAAAAAAAATTCGCGGATTTTCTACTATATATATATATATATATATATATATATATATATATATATATATATATATATATATATATATATATATATATATATATATATATATATATATATATATATATATATAACACATACTATGTAGCAAGTAAAGAAACTTCTGAGCGAGCAAAATACCTGGTAGGTAATAGGGCCAGATAATATCTCTGTGGGTTCTGAGAGATGGAGCAGAAGTAGTGTGTGTGAACATTTAGTGACAATCTTCAACTTGTCAAATGACACAAATCAACTGGCGGAATTGTGGGCAAAACAGCAGATGTGGGTTCTGATATTTTAGAAATAGGAGAGACAGGTAGCATTAACTGCAGGCCAGTGATGGTGACGTGCATAGTATGTAAAGTTATATAAAGTTTTCTAAAAGATGATCAGGAGAAAAGGTCTGAACTTCATGGAAAGAAGCGGGTTGATAATCTATATTCACAAATCTATTAGAGTTTTTTGACTAAAAACATAAGTGAGGCAAATGAGAGGGCTGGGTTTACTGCATTATTTTTGGACGCAATAGACTGGGATAGTAATTAGAAGGCAAACGCGAATAACAGGCGAGACACTACAGTCATGTAAGTAAAAGGACACAAATGCAACTAATGTGACATTTTATTGTGGCAACGTTTCGCTCTCCAGGAGCTTTCTCGGCAGAAAGCTCCTGGAGAGCAAACATTATACAATAAATGTACGATTATCATTGTTATTACTACATATTGTCGGTAATTCTACCAATATTACTACAGTCATCAATAATTTTTTTTAAAAGAAGGAAACAACAAATTAGTGTTCAGGAAAAAGTGTTGGAATAGGCATATGTAGCTATTTCTTGTGTAAGTGAACGATATGACATATCGATATAGATATGAACAAGCTGCAGTATTGGTTAGACAAGTGGCTTTTAGAATTTTTCTCCAGCATATGCAAAGTTATGAAATTAGTGGGGAGGCAAAGAGGACCGGATACAAAGTAAAGGCTTGGAGCAAAGGCTACAATTGTCTTTGAAGGAGAAGGAAGTTCTGAATAACCTCCAAACAAATGCAAAACTGGCAAATCTAAGATTAACGTACTGAAACCTCATCAAGGAATCATTCACAACACACTACGCGACATATATCAGGTCCGTCTTGGAGTATGCGACACCAGTATGGAACCCACATCTGATAAAATTATATTAAGAAGCTGGAAAAAGTGAAGAGGTTTGCAACGAGATAAGTTTGGAGCTAAAATGAATGAGCTGAGGAGAGACAAAAGGAGCTAAACTTGAAGACAATGAAAGCCGAACAAAACGACGAGAGAAACTGATAAACTTGACAGAGACAAACTGTTCAAGAGGCGGGAATAAGGAACACGACAACTAAAAAGTTAAAAATACACACGAGTCACTAGGATGCTGGGAACTATTTGAAATATATATTTGGCCATAGAGTGGTCAGAAAGTGGAACGACCTAGACAGCGTAGTGATAAAGGCAGGATCAGTACATAGTTTCAAGAATAAGTATGACACAGCCAGGGGAGAGGAAACCTTTGAGCCAGTAGCTGAGTCTCGACCTCCCTGCAACCACATATAGATGAACATTAGGAGAATGCACACACACACACACACACACACACACACACACATACACAGGCGGGGCCAGGAGCTATGTCTCGACCCCTGCAACCACAACTAGGTGAGTACACACACACACACACACACTACGTTTTGAAGCTTGGGGAAGGACAAAGAAAACCGCAGACGGAGTAGAGCTTAAGAGGTTAGAGACTGCAAAACTCACTCAAGGAAAAGGATCTTGGGGTGAGTATCATACCGAACACATCTCCTGAGGCGCACATGAACGAAATGACTGCTGCAGCTTAGCAAACCTGAGAATAGCGTTTCGACATCGAAGTAAGGTGTCATTCACGACACTGTACACCGTGTACGTCAGACCCATATTGGAGTATGCAGCACCAGCATGGAACCCACACCTAGTCAAACACGTCAAGAAATTAGAGAAAGTGCAAGGGTTTGCAACAAGACTAGTCCAGGAGCTGAGGGAGTTGTCCTACGAGGAAAGGTTAAGGGAACTCAACCTGACAACACTTAAGGACAGGAGAGATGAGGGGACATGATAACGACATATAAAATACTGAGTGAGATTAACAAGGTGGACAGGGACAGAATGTTCCAGAGATGTGACAGAGCAACAAGGGGGTCACAACTGAAAGCTGAAAACTCAGATGAGTCACAGGGATGTTAGGAATTAATTCTTCAGTCATAGAGTTGTGAGGAAGTGATATACTGGAGGCAGCATCCATACATAGCTTTAAGAAAAGGTATGATAAAGCTCATGGAGCAGGGAGTGGACTTAGTAGTGACCAGTGAATAAGCGGGGCCAGGAACTATAAATCGTCCCCTGCAACCACAATTAGGTGAATACAGTTAGGTGAATACATACACACACACACACATATAACAGCCAATTTAATAGGCATGGCCAGAGCTGAGACTCGACCTTTGTAGCCTCAAATATTTGAGTACAAATAGGTGAGTACGTGAGGAAATGTTTCTCTCACTTTTCATTCTAAATACATGAGAGAGAGAGAGAGAGAGAGAGAGAGAGAGAGAGAGAGCTCCTGTATCTGAGAATTGGGAACACTCTTCTCCATCCACTATACATCCAGAGGTAAATGGCGTCGGGACGTAAATAGAGTGTTGGGTCGTGTTCTGGGGACCAAACTTTAACATTAGCCCAGGCAGGACGCAGCTCTCATCAAGAAAAAGTCCTACAGGGACAATGGCTCTCGTCCGTACTCGTTTACGATTAGAGAGAGAGAGAGAGAATATAAAGGACGGAAACAAATAAAGACAGTCGCTAACAGCCACATAGACATACATACAGTCACAGACGACTACATATAGCTGAACACACACACACACACACAGGGTGACAGCGATAAGGCAAGAGAGAGAGGGGTGGGTAGATTGCATATTCTTGGATTGTAAGAAGGCGTTTGACACAGTTCCACACAAGAGATTAGTGCAGAAGCTGGAGGACCAGGCAGGGTAACAGGAAGGCACTACATTGGATCAGGAATACCTGTCAGGAGACAGCAGCGAGTCATGGTACGTGGCGAGGTGTCGAGTGGGCGCCGGTGACGAGCGGGGTTCCACAGGGTCAGTCCTGGGACCAGTGCTGTTTCTGGTATTTGTGAACGACATGACGGAAGGAATAGACTCCGAAGTGTCCCTGTTTGCAGATGATGTGAAGTTGATGAGAAGAATTCAATCGGACGAGGACCAGGCAGAACTACAAAGGGATCTGGACAGCCTGCAAGCCTGGTCCAGCAACTGGCTCCTGGAGTTCAACCCCACCAAGTGCAAAGTCATGAAGATTGGGAAGGGCAAAGAAGACCGCAGACGAGTACAGCCTAGGGGCCAGAGACTGCAAACCTCAATCAAGGAAAAGATCTTGGGGTGAGTATAACACCAGACACATCTCCTGAGGCGCACATCAACCAAATAACTGCTGCAGCATATGGGCGCCTAGCAAACCTAAGAACAGCATTCCGACATCTTAATAAAGAATCGTTCAGGACCCTGTACACTGTGTACAGTTAGGCCCATATTGGAGTATGCAGCACCAGTTTGGAACCCACACCTAGCCAAGCATGTGAAGAAGCTCGAAAAGTGCAAGGTTTGCAACAAGACTAGTCCCGGAGCTAAGGGTATGTCCTACGAGGGAGGTTAAGGAAATGGACCTGACGACACTGGAGGACAGGAGAGATAGGGAGACATGATAACAACATATAAGATACTGAGAGGAATTGACAAAGTGGACAGAGACAGAATGTTCCAGAGATGGGACACAACAACAAGGGGACACAGATGGAAGTTGAAGACTCAGATGAATCACAGAGATGTTAGGAAGTATTTCTTCAGTCACAGAGTTGTCGGGAAGTGGAATAGTTTAGGAAGCGATGTAGTGGAGGCAGGCTCTATACATAGCTTTAAGCAGAGGTATGATAAAGCTTATGGCGCAGGGAGAGTGACCCAGTAGCGGCCAGTGAAGAGGCGGGGCCAGGAGCTTTGACTCGACCCCTGCAACCACAACTAGGTGAGTACAACTAGGTGAGTACAGAGGGAGCAGAGGAGCTATGTGTACCCCTAACAACGATCTTCAACACATCTATCGAAACAGGGCAACTACCTGAGGTATGGAAGACAGCAAATGTAGTTCCAATTTTTAAAAAAGGAGACAGGAACGTAGCCCTAAACTACAGACCAGTGTCACTGACATGTATAGTATGCAAGGTCATGGAGAAGATAGTCAGGAGAAGAGTGGTGGAGCACCTAGAAAGGAATGAGCTTATCAACGACGGCCAACACTGTTTCAGGGACGGGAAATCCTGTGTCACAAACCTACTGGAGTTCTACGACAGGGTGACAGCAATAAGGCAAGAGAGAGAGGGGTGGGTATATTGCATATTCTTGGATTGTAAGAAGGCGTTTGACACAGTTCCACACAAGAGATTAGTGCTGATGCTGGAGGACCAGGCAGGGGTAACAGGGAAGGCACTACAATGGATCAGGGAATACCTGTCAGGAAGACAGCAGCGAGTCATGGTATGTGGCGAGGTGTCAGAGTGGGCGCCGGTGACGAGCGGGGTTCCACAGGGGTCAGTCCTGGGACCAGTACTGTTTCTGGTATTTGTGAACGACACGACGGAAGGAATAGACTCCGAAGTGTCCCTGTTTGCAGATGATGTGAAGTTGATGAGAAGAATTCAATTGGACGAGGACCAGGCAGAACTACAGAGGGATCTAGACAGGCTGCAAGCCTGGTCCAGCGATTGGCTCCTGGAGTTCAACCCCACCAAGTGCAAAATCATGAAGTTTGGGGAAGGGCAAAGAAGACCGAAGACGGAGTACAGTCCAGGGGGCCAGAGACTGCAAACCTCAATCAAGAAAAAAGATCTTGGGGTGAGTATAACACCAGGAACATCCCCTGAGGCGCACATCAACCAAATAACTGCTGCAGCATATGGGCGCCTAGCAAACCTAAGAACAGCATTCCGACATCTTAATAAACAATCGTTCAGGACCCTGTATACTGTGTACTGTCAGGGAAACGCCTTCCCTGAACAAAATATTGATGGAAAAATTAATAAATAATAGTAAACCGAAGGATATTTATAATAAGATGTTTTTTTCTGGATTTTAATATAAAATTAAATAGAAATAAAAAAGAAATATATCAGTTGTGGTTCAGGTCTGTTGGAGAGACAGGAGGTAATAACCGGAGAGGGGGAGAATAGATGATGGTTGTCTCTGTAGGTGGTATGTCTCCGGAGTAGATGGTGAATCTCCTGGGACCACTAGGTTGAAATACCACACTGTAGGTATCCAAAGGGAGATGAGATCTTCAGCAACACCCTCTAACGCACACAAGTTAGAAACTAGAGAGGAGTTGTTGTGGAATTCCCGTTAAGTCCAGGGAAATCTTGCTCGTAAGTCATGCGTCTGTCCTGGAGAACCAGTCCAGCGGCAGAGCTGATAATAAAGAAAATATTCTGGTTACCATAGGCTTGTAAAACATTTAAGATAGTAAAAGGTGTTTCAAGATGACCAAGTCACTACTGGTAACCAAGGAAAACATAATACTCAAACAAAAGAAATACTCCTGGTAGAGCGCCTTACCTGATTCGGAGAAGAGTGAAGGTGAAGTGACTTTCCACTCCCAACCGACACCAGGTAAGAGTCATACTACCAGGAGTAGAAAGTAAAAACCCTCAGACAACCGGGAACAAGAGTTTAGCCCCAGCCCGCTAGATGGTAGTGCTGGCTGTAACTCGTTAATACTGCTCCCGGCTGACTGAACAACCGTTACCTTATTTACAACCACTTTTCCCTCACAGTACGTTAGGCCCATACTTGAGTATGCAGCACCAGTTTGGAACCCACACCTAAACAAGCACGTGAAGAAGCTCGAGAAAGTGCAAAGGTTTGCAACAAGACTAGTCCCGGAGCTAAGGGGTATGTCCTACGAGAAGAGGTTAAGGGAAATCGACTTGACGACACTGGAGGACAGGAGAGATAGAGGGACATGATAACAACATATAAGATACTGAGAGGAATTGACAAAGTGGACAGAGACAGAATGTTCCAGAGATGGGACACAGCAACAAGGGGACACAGTTGAAAGTTGAAGACTCAGATGAATCACAGAGATGTTAGGAAGTATTTCTTCAGTTACAGAGTGGTCGGGAAGTGGAATAGTTTAGGAAGCGATGTAGTGGAGGCAGGCTCCATACATAGCTTTAAGAAGAGGTATAATAAAGCTCATGGCGCAGGGAGAGTGACCCATTAGTGGCCAGTGAAGAGGCGGGGCCAGGAGCTATGACTCGACACCTGCAACCACAACTAGGTGAGTACACACACACACACACACACACACACACACACACACACACTCACATGCACGCACGCACACATGCACGCATACCTACAAACACAGAGCCAAGAGATATGACTCGACCCCTGCAACCACATATACGTAGGTAAGTACACACACACACACAAACACACTATAAAAACCATAACACGGGTGGGGTTCGAACCTGCGGTCAGAGAGTCTCAAAACTCCAGACCGTCGCGTAAGCCACTGGGCCAGCTAGCTTCAATAAGATTCATCCAACTAGGTATATTTCTACACAATAGGAAGGTTAGCATAGGCACCACTGTGTTCACCAATGCAAGTTTTTACAGACGAATCTCCCGCTAGCATGGCCGTGACGAACTCTAGCTCAAGTCCCCTTCAAAGCCGTCAACAGTTGTGCCTATGCTAACCTTCCTATGGTGTAGAAATATATCTAGTTGGATGAATCTTATTGAAGCTAGCTGGCCCAGTGGCTTACGCGACGGTGTGGAGTTTTGAAACTCTCTGACCGCGGGTTCGAACCCCACCCGTGGTATAGTTTGTTTGCAATCGTGTCATTACGATTTTGTGAGTCAAACACACTATACACAGATGGAAGACGTCATGAAGTATACACAGCCAAATATTAGAGCAATAGGTCCTTATCACTTAACGAACAAGACCAGGTGAGTATACCTGTATAGTAGTATAGTAACAACACTTAAGTTAACATTCTTGTGAGAATATATAACCCCATCGTTAAAGGTAACGCTCTCTGACTCATACAAGTTTAGGACTTGTTTTTAATATGTTAATAATTATAAATAATAATAATAATAACAATAATAATAATAATAATAATAATAATAATAATAATAATAATAATAATAATAATAATAATATAATAATAATAATAATAATACTTCATCGAAAGTTATTTTTCAAAGTTAAGGAGCTGGTTCAGTATTGTTTAAACTATTACTTTCACCTTATGGTGAGGTTCTCATTTTTTGTTAATTTCTACCGATATCCAGAAGCACTGTGAAGGAGCAGACCGATATCCAGCACTGTGAAGGAGCAGACGAATATCCAGCACTGTGAAGGAGCAGACGAATATCCAGCACTGTGAAGGAGCAGACGAATATCCAGCACTGTGAAGGAGCAGACGAATATCCAGCACTGTGAAGGAGCAGAAAGATATCCAGCACTGTGAAGGAGCAGAAAGATATCCAGCAGCACTGTGAAGGAGCAGAAAGATATCCAGCACTGTGAAGGAGCAGACGGATATCCAGCACTGTGAAGGAGAAGACGGATATCCAGCACTGTGAAGGAGCAGAAAGATATCCAGCACTGTGAAGGAGCAGACGGATATCCAGCACTGTGAAGGAGCAGAAAGAT
>WNWK01030852.1:0-23171 GCA_009830355.1 Cherax destructor
GGGTCACCACAAGAACGAAAGGAACACGTAAAGGACTTGGGAATAATTATGTCTGCTGATCTGTCGTTTAAAGACCATAACAAGACAAAGATCACAACAGCCAGGAAGATGACGGGGTGGGTATTGAGAACTTTCAAAACAAGGGAAATAATGCCGATGGTGACACTATTCAAATCGCTAGTGCTCCCTCACTTAGAATACTGCTCAGTGCTGACGGCCCCGTTCAGGGCAGGAGAAATAGCAGAGCTGGAACAAATCCAGAGATCGTTTACGGCTCACATTGAGCCATTGAAACATCTAAATTATTGGGAACGCCTTCAAGTCTTGAACATGTACTCATTGGAGCGGAGGAGAGAGAGATACATGATAATATATACATGGAAAGTACTTGAGGGCCTGGTCCCAAATCTGCACACTGCCATAACAACATACTGGAGTGAGAGATATGGGAGAAAGTGTAAAATAAACCCAGTGAGGAGCAGGGGTGCGTGGGGACAATGCGGAGCACTGTATTAACATCCGGGGTCCCAGACTATTCAACATCTTACCAGATATCGAAACACGGCTGGAACCAGTGTAGAAGCCTTCAAGAGGAAACTGGACAAATATCTTCACCAGGTGCCAGATCAACCAGGCTGTGATGGATATGTGGGCAGCGGCCTCCAGCAGCAACAGCCTGGTTGACCAGGCAAGCACCAGACGAGCCTGGTCCATGGCCGGGCTCAGAGAGTAGATACTCTCGAAACTCTTCAAAGGTATATCAAAGGTTTATCAAAGTTACGATTTCGTGAGTTAGGTTCCATTCCCACAGCCACATTGTAGCCACCGCCTGAAACACTGGTAAAAAAAAACGAAAAAAGCTACCCGGAAACAGGGAAGAGAAGGATGATGGAAAAGTGAGAAGGCTGGTGAGCGAGGGATACGAACGAAGGGATGGGAATTTGAGGATGGAGGGTATGAGGGGGTAGGGAGAGAACCCTGTGTAAAAAAAAATAGGGAGGGAGGGAGAGAGTGAGGGAGGGAAGCGCCGCTGGGCACACAGGGAAGAAAGTCTCCACACAGGAACTTACAAGGTCGTACTGCCTCCGGCATGTGGAAGTCTGTGCATGCGCGCGCGAGTGCGTGCGTGTATTCATTTATGCAAAACAACCACGGGGGAGTTGAATGATAGCTCTAGGCATTTCGTGTTGCAGTCAACAAATCAAGACCTTGCAATATTTCAGAAAAGAGGTCAAAACAAATACGTTTGCATAGTATTCACTTATATGTGATTGTAGGGGTTGAGTCTCAGCTCCTCGCACAAACACTTCGCTGGCCGCGACTGTGTTCATTCTCTTTGGCTTCGAGAGCCTTATCGTACCTCTTCTTAAAGCTATGTATGGTGTCTACCTGGAGAGAATTCCATGGGTCAACGCCCCCGCGGCCCGGTCTGTGACCAGGCCTCCTGTTGGACCAGAGCCTGATCAACCAGGCTGTTACTGCTGGCCGCAAGCAGTCCAACGTACGAACCACAGCCCGGCTGGTCAGGTACCGACTTTAGGTGCCTGTCCAGTGCCTGCTTGAAGACAGCCAGGGGTTTGTTGGTAATCCCCCTGATGTATGCTGGGAGGCAGTTGAACAATCTTGGGCCCCTGACACTTATTGTGTTGTCCCTCAACGTGCTAGTGGCACCCCTGCTCTTCATTGGGGGATGTTACATCGCCTGCCGAGTCTTTTGCTTTCGTTGGGAGTGATTTTTGTGTGCAAGTTTGGTACTAAGCCCTCGAGAATTTTCCATGTGTATATAATAATGTATCTCTCCCGCCTGCGTTCTAGAGAGTACAGGTTTAGGAACTTCAAGCGTTCCCAGTAGTTGAGGTGGTTTATCGCACTTATGCGTGCGGTGAAGGTTCTCTGCACATTTTCAAGGTCAGCAATTTCACCCGCCTTGAAAGGTGCAGTTAGTGTACAGCAATATTCCAGCCTAGATAGAACAAGCTATCAAGTGTCAACATGGGCTTGGCATCCCTGGTTTTGAAGGTTCTCATTATCCATCCTGTCATTTTTCGAGCAGATGTAATTGCTACTTTGTTATGGTCCTTGAAGGTGAGATCCTCTGACATGATCACTCCCAGGTCTTTGACATTAGTTTTTCGCTCTATTGTGTAGTTGGAATTAGTTTTGTACTCCGATGAGATTTTAATTTCTTCACGTTTTCCGTATCTGAGTAATTGAAATTTCTCATTATTGAACTTCATATTGTTTTCTGCAGCCCATTTAAAGATTTGGTTTATGTCTGCTTGGAGTCTTGCAGTGTCTTCAACGGTGGACACTGTCATACAGATTCGGGTGTCATCTGCAAAGGAAGACACAGCACTGTGGCTTATATCCCTGTCAATGTCTGATATGAGGATGAGGAACAGGATGGGAGCAAGTACTGTGCCTTGTGGAACAGAGCTTTTCACAGTAGCTGCCTCTGACTTTACTCTGTTGACTACTACTCTTTGTGTTCTACATGTTAAGAAATTATAGATCCATCTACCAACTTTTCCTGTTATTCCTTTATCACGCATTTTGTGTGCTATTACACCATGGTCACACTTGTCAAAGGCTTTTGCAAAATCTGTGTATATAACATCTGCATTCTGTTTATCTTCTAGAGCATCTAGGACCTTGTCGTAGTGGTCCAGTAGTTGGGACAGACAGGAGCGGCCTGCTCTAAACCCATGCTGTCCTGGGTTGTGCAATTGATGGGTATCAAGATGGGTGTGTGTATTTACCTATTTTTTTATTCACTTACATGTGCTCGCCCGTATGTGGTCAAGTCTTAGCTCCTGGCACAGCCTCTGAACTCACTGCTTGCCACATTCACTCTCTCCTAGCCTCGTGGGCCCTATCATACCTATGCTTAAAACTATGTAATGTGTTTCCACCACCTCTTCATCGAAGAGGTGGTGGAAACACTATCCGACCACCCTGAGACTGAAGTAATACTTCCTGACATTCCTGTGACTCATACGTGTCTTTAGCTTCCAGCTGTGCCCCCGAGTACCTATTTCCCGCCTCTCAAAAAGCCTGTCCCTGTCTGCCCTATAAATTCTTCAGGGTATTATATATATTGTTGTCATGTCTCCTCTGGTCCTTCTGTCCTCCAGGATCGCTACATTCAATTAATTTAGCCTTTCCTCGTAGCTCTGGAACCTGTGTGTGTGTGTGTGTGTGTGTGTGTGTGTGTGTGTGTGTGTGCGCGCGTGCGTGCGTGCGTGCACACCCCAGGTGTGCCTGCGGGTGTCTGGTCTTACCTGTCAACACTCAAGCTTCATTACCGCGCATTACAGGTTCTTGTCTTCCTGGCTTCCTTAACTCTGCAAGACGTTTACCTTCCTAGTAAGTGACTTTTAATACCAGGAAGTGAAAAAAAGAATAGCAAGAAATTACAATGTATGACCGCCTCGGAGCCACGTTAGAGTACAAACAAAGAAAGTCTCTCTGAACACACGCACACATATAAATGACAATCAAAACAAGAATAACAAATAATAATATAACATTATTTATTTTGGCAAATATACAAGATACCAAAACTAGAAAAAAAAATATATTTTATTAATGCTTTCAAGAGGGAGCTGGATAGATACCTAAAGTCAGTACCTGACCAGCCGGGCTGTGGTTCGTACGATGAACTACGTGCGACCAGCAGTAACAGCCTGGTTGATCAGGCCTTGATCCACCGCTAGGCCTGGTCAAGGACTGGGCGTTGACCCTCGGAACGACCTCCAGGTAGACTGGTTTGAACATCATATTATCAGTGGCCCACTGTAAGACTTGCCTTATTTCAACTTGATTTGCCATGTCAATAGCTGGGCCTCAAGAAACATTAAAAATAAAAACAAGGTTGAAAGGTTGGCAACTAGACTAGCAAACATGAGACCAATATGAAGAAACACACTTATTTACACTTCAGAACAGTTATTATAGGAAACGTTTCGCCACTCGTGGCTTCTTCAGTCTTAATGACTGAAGCCACAAGTGGCTTCTTCAGTCTTGATGACTGAAGCCACAAGTGGCTTCTTCAGTCTTGATGACTGAAGCCACAAGTGGCTTCTTCAGTCTTAATGACTGAAGCCACAAGTGGCTTCTTCAGTCTTAATGACTGAAGCCACGAGTGGTTTCTTCAGTCTTGATGACTGAAGCCACGAGTGGCTTCTTCAGTCTTGATGACTGAAGCCACGAGTGGCTTCTTCAGTCTTGATGACTGAAGCCACAAGTGGCTTCTTCAGTCTTGATGACTGAAGCCACAAGTGGCTTCTTCAGTCTTAATGACTGAAGCCACAAGTGGCTTCTTCAGTCTTGATGACTGAAGCCACAAGTGGCTTCTTCAGTCTTGATGACTGAAGCCACGAGTGGCTTCTTCAGTCTTGATGACTGAAGCCACGAGTGGCTTCTTCAGTCTTGATGACTGAAGCCACGAGTGGCTTCTTCAGTCTTGATGACTGAAGCCACGAGTGGCTTCTTCAGTCTTGATGACTGAAGCCACGAGTGGCTTCTTCAGTCTTGATGACTGAAGCCCCGAGTGGCTTCTTCAGTCTTGATGACTGAAGCCACGAGTGGCTTCTTCAGTCTTGATGACTGAAGCCCCGAGTGGCTTCTTCAGTCTTGATGACTGAAGCCACGAGTGGCTTCTTCAGTCTTG
This sequence comes from Cherax destructor, assembly GCA_009830355.1. Taxonomy (NCBI): domain Eukaryota; kingdom Metazoa; phylum Arthropoda; class Malacostraca; order Decapoda; family Parastacidae; genus Cherax; species Cherax destructor. The sequence continues at coordinate 4,673 of WNWK01030852.1, forward strand.
ATGACTGATATACCTTTGATATACCTTTGAAGAGTTTCGAGAGTATCTACTCTCTGAGCCCGGCCATGGGCCAGGCTCGTCTGGTGCTTGCCTGGTCAACCAGGCTGTTGCTGCTGGAGGCCCGCTGCCCCACATATCCATCACAGCCTGGTTGATCTTGCACCTGGTGAAAATATTTGTCCAGTTTCCTCTTGAAGGCTTCTACACTGGTTCCAGCCGTGTTTCGGATATCTTCTGGTAAGATGTTGAATAGTCTGGGACCCCGGATGTTAATACAGTGCTCCCGTATTGTCCCCACCGCACCCCTGCTCCTCACTGGGTTTATTTTACACTTTCTCCCATATCTCTCACTCCAGTATGTTGTTATGGCAGTGTGCAGATTTGGGACCAGGCCCTCAAGTACTTTCCATGTATATATTATCATGTATCTCTCTCTCCTCCGCTCCAATGAGTACATGTTCAAGACTTGAAGGCGTTCCCAGTAATTTAGATGTTTCAATGGCTCAATGTGAGCCGTAAACGATCTCTGGATTTGTTCCAGCTCTGCTATTTCTCCTGCCCTGAACGGGGCCGTCAGCACTGAGCAGTATTCTAAGTGAGGGAGCACTAGCGATTTGAATAGTGTCACCATCGGCATTATTTCCCTTGTTTTGAAAGTTCTCAATACCCACCCCGTCATCTTCCTGGCTGTTGTGATCTTTGTCTTGTTATGGTCTTTAAACGACAGATCAGCAGACATAATTATTCCCAAGTCCTTTACGTGTTCTTTTCGTTCTATGTGGTGACCCTCTTGCGTTTTGTATATAGTGTTCCTTTTGAGTTCTTCATTTTTTCCATACCTAAGCAGCTTCTTCAGTCTTGATGACTGAAGCCACGAGTGGCTTCTTCAGTCTTGATGACTGAAGCCACGAGTGGCTTCTTCAGTCTTAATGACTGAAGCCACGAGTGGCTTCTTCAGTCTTAATGACTGAAGCCACGAGTGGCTTCTTCAGTCTTAATGACTGAAGCCACGAGTGGCTTCTTCAGTCTTAATGACTGAAGCCACGAGTGGCTTCTTCAGTCTTAATGACTGAAGCCACGAGTGGCTTCTTCAGTCTTAATGACTGAAGCCACGAGTGGCTTCTTCAGTCTTAATGACTGAAGCCACGAGTGGCTTCTTCAGTCTTAATGACTGAAGCCACGAGTGGCTTCTTCAGTCTTAATGACTGAAGCCACGAGTGGCTTCTTCAGTCTTAATGACTGAAGCCACGAGTGGCTTCTTCAGTCTTAATGACTGAAGCCACGAGTGGCTTCTTCAGTCTTAATGACTGAAGCCACGAGTGGCTTCTTCAGTCTTAATGACTGAAGCCACGAGTGGCTTCTTCAGTCTTAATGACTGAAGCCACGAGTGGCTTCTTCAGTCTTAATGACTGAAGCCACGAGTGGCTTCTTCAGTCTTAATGACTGAAGCCACGAGTGGCTTCTTCAGTCTTAATGACTGAAGCCACGAGTGGCTTCTAAAATGTCCTATAATAATTGTCCTGAACGGTACATAAGTGTTTTTGCACATCTTGCCGGTATCACCACCACATTTCTCTGAGAGGAATACACTGTGAGGACACTTTGAAGGAAATAAAGCTGACGACCTTAGCAAAGAGGACAAGGGAAGACGTGATTCTGACCTACCATATCTTAAGAGGAATTGATGGGACAGATAGAGACAGTGCTTAGTTAATAGGGTCAGCTTCCCCAACCTGAATTCAATGACACCATCATCCACCTCTATAACTGGAAAAAAACAGGCATGTAAGGGCAATTGAAAAAAATGAATGCGGAATTACGAAGAAGAGGTCACGCGCGTTTGAGCTCCGTAAACTTGCGTTTTTTCTAACGGTCCTAGAGGGAATAGAACGCGGCAAACAGACGTGTGCAAACCTTAAAGTGCATATAATCATTTGAACTCCGCAAAATGGGAGAAGAAATGGAGAATGACGACCAATCCTGATAAGGTCCTCATCAGCACCATCGAATGTTTTGCTACAACTATTGAAAACATGTGGAGTATCTCCATCAGAGGTACTCCTACAGCCATCAGAAACTCGAATATGATCCTGAGATACGAGACAAACATTACTCCACTTCACATCTCGCATCATTAAAAAGGTGAACTTAGCAAAAGCTGCCTCACTCAACTATACAGGTTTAATCAAGTCCCGTCCCACATCAAGAAGCACCTGTACAAGATGATGATAAGAAGACTTGTGCTTGAATATCCTTGTGTGCCCATCTCACTAACAACATAATCCAACATGTTAAGCTACAAAGAGTCACAGGCACTAGGGGGAGGGACAGATTCAGAATGGAAGATCTACACATTCAACACAAGATCGACGCAATAAATGTCAGGCAAGATAGACTAAAGAAGAGACAATTATATGCCATGCAAAAACTCTATGTGCCAACAGAGAAAACTCTCCCCAACCAACGAACACCACCGACTAACATCAACACACCTCCCCAAAGGACCCACAGGATGGCCCTCCAACAAAAAGTCGACGTTTCATACACAAGGAGAACTTCCCGAGTCCAAAGATCCTGAGTGATCTACCTGAAGATATAGAAGAATGGGCACCACCAGAGCCATTGTATGTCCAATAAGGATAAAACCACCCCGATCTATGGAGACCTTACTTCTAACCAAGTAACATTTACATCTTATACCTTACCTTTGATATACCTTTGGTGCTTGCCTGGTCAACCAGGCTGTTGCTGCTGGAGGCCCGCTGCCCAACATATTCATCACAGCCTGGTTGATCTAACCAAGTAACATTTACATCTAACCTTCTAACATCTGAAAACCTCCTACGGCAGGACACCACCTCAGAAACAGCTCGGTCGACCAACAACTCCAGGAAAGCAGCCAACCTTCAACAAGCGCCTTGTAACTAACCTCCTGCGCAAAAAAAAGGCAATAGCAAAAACTATACATACTCTCAACTCAGCGCCATGCATGTAACTTGCATACATGTGTGCCACTGACGGGTAGTGTGGTATACCCCATCCTATGATGTTCATGAATAACACACACACACACACACACACACACACACACACACACACACACACACACACACCTTTATTAAAATATACACCAAAGTGGTTAGGCCACTTACCTTTATTACCCCACCTCCCCACCCACCCTTTTTCCATATTCCATTATTACCGATTCTTCCTCCCCCATCTTGCCAAACCGCTGGTCAAACATCACCAATCAATCAAGAAGACACAGGTGAAAGTTAAAGATAAGATGACCCGTAGGGACGTAAGCAGCTTTTTTCTGTTTCAGAGCAGACCAAAAATGGAATGACTTGGATGAGGCAGTGATGGTGTCAACAGTATTACTTGTGTTGTATACGTATATATATTTCCTAGCAGCATTTATAGGCAGGGCAGTGGGAAGTGGAGAACAACATGAGGTTCAATGGTGATAAGCTTCAGCTGCTTAGGTATGGAAAAAATGAAGAACTCAAAAAGGAACACTATATACAAAACGCAAGAGGGTCACCACATAGAACGAAAGGAACACTTAAAGGACTTGGGAATAATTATGTCTGCTGATCTGTCTTTTAAAGACCAACAAGACAAAGATCTCAACAGCCAGGGGTGGGTATTGAGAACTATCAGAGCTGGAACAAATTCAGAGATCGTTTACGGCTCACATTGAGCCATTGAAACATCTAAATTATTGGGAACGCCTTCAAGTCTTGAACATGTACTCATTGGAGCGGAGGAGAGAGAGATACATGATAATATATACCTGGAAAGTACTTGAGGGCCTGGTCCCAAATCTGCACACTGCCATAACAACATACTGGATTAGAGATATGGGAGGAAGTGTAAAATAAACCCAGTGAGGAGCAGGGGTGCGGTGGGGACAATACGGGAGCACTGTATTAACATCCAGGGTCCCACACTAATTAACATCTTACCAGAAGATATCCGAAACACGGCTGGAACCAGTGTAGAAGCCTTCAAGTATCTTCACCAGGTGCCAGCTCAACCAGGCTGTGATGGATATGTGGGGCAGCGGGCCTCCAGCAGCAACAGCCTGGTTGACCAAGCAAGCACCAGACGAGCCTGGCCCATGGCCGGGTTCAGAGTAGATAAACTCTCGAAACTCTTCAAAGGTATATCAAAGGCTCCCTGGCCAAGCCTTAGTCACATGACCTACTCCCCCGCATATAGGCCTCTGTCTCACATTCAAGTAGGCATAGCAAGTGGGTAGACGCGTCGGCTGGGGCCTCTTCCACGCTTACCAAATACAACACCTCTATATAACAGCCTACAGTTGTTTCCTTGCTACCATCACTCCAACGAACCCTACTAATAGTGGAAACAAACTCAATACACAGCTTCAAGGTTACAATATATATGATAACGTCCAAGAGGTCAGAAATCTTAGGCCAGAAATCAGAGATGGCGATCAAAGTAGTCTAGAAGGTGGGGCCAGGAGCCGAGTCTCGTCCCCTGCAAAGAACTCAGTGGACAGACACAGACACACACATATATAAAATACTGAGAGGAATTGACAAGGTGGACAGAGACAGAATGTTCCAGAGATGGGACACAGCAACAAGGGGACACAGTTGGAAGTTGAAGACTCAGATGAATCACAGAGATGTTAGGAAGTATTTCTTCAGTCACAGAGTGGTCAGGAAGTGGAATAGATTGGGAAGCGATGTAGTGGAGGCAGGATCCATTCATAGCTTTAAGAAAAGGTATGATAAAGCTCATGGCGCAGGGAGAGTGACCCAGTAGCGGCCAGTGAAGAGGCGGGGCCAGGAGCTATGTCTCGACCCCTGCAACCACAACTAGGTGAGTGCACACACACACACACGAGACCCAGGTACCGTTAGTGTACTTGCAGAGGCGTCACCCAGCAGAGCTAAACCACAACTACAACACTTCATCACGCACATTGCAACACAACCTTCATCACCAACACTGCAACACCTGCGCGCGAGCGCACATACGCACGTGAGTGCACGCACGCACACAGTTATAATAATAAAAAAACATTTGTTCACTATATAATGCAGGATATGAGAGACATGGGAATACATTCATGTAAGCTTAACAGCGTTTGTAAAGCGCTTATCAATATCTGAAGAATATTACCACAATGAGAGACGATTTTGATACCTGTCTCGAGTGTCTCCTTCACCAGGTGTTGGGGTCAAGCCGCAGACAACCCGGCCTTCCTCTGTGCCTGCCTGCTTGCTAGCTTTCCTGCCTTCCTTCCAGTTCACCTGCCTGCCTTCCTACCTTCCATCCCACCTGTCTGCATGCTTGCCCGCCTGCTTGTCAATCTCCAGCTTCCTGGGTCCATCTTCTGGCCTATTAGTACCTGCTTTCCTCTACCTCTAACTGTTCTCACGTCTCTGCTTACGCATGTGCCCACCTACCTGTCTACCTGACAAGACTTCTAGCCTGCCTGCATACCTAAATATCCAAGCTACTCGTGTGACTGTAATAAGGTCCTGTTATAGGTCAGGTCTTCAAGTCGCTTGTTCGCTGTACTCCTAACAGCTTCGTTCATGGCAAGTGAAATTGGAGACCTGGAGAATGTGCAGAGAACCTTCACTGCTCTCACAGATTCAATTAAGCACCTAAATTACTGGAAACGTTTGAAGTCCCTCAACGTGTACTTCTTGGACAGCAGGAGAGAGAGAGAGAGAGAGAGAGGGGGGTACATCATAATCTAAACCTGAATTTTCTTTTAGGACGATTGGTCTCAAATTTGCTCATACAAATTGTCCCCCGTAAAAGTAATTGGTTTGGCAGACTGTGCAAAATACTCCCAATGAAAAGCATGAGTGTAATGAGTAAACTAAGGGAAAACTCAATAAGTATGAAGGGACCAAGACTTTTCAACGTTCTCCCTTTGCATATAAGGAGAATTACCAACAGGCCTCTGGTTGTTTTCAAGAAGGAACTGAAAAAGTTTATCAAATCACTGCCTGATCAGCCGAGATGTGGTGTTTACACTGGACTAGCACCAACAGCCTGGTTGATCAAGTCATCCACCGGGAGGCCTGATCTAAGACCGGGCCGCGAGGGCGTTGACTCTCGGAACACACTACATTTAGATCCAACACCCACCACACCTCAAGCAACGTCACCATGAACACCTTCCCGTACAACACACACTACCACAGTTGCCCATTAACCTGGCCAGCTCTGAGAGCGAGTTGCTGGGGCCTGGCCAGCTCTGAGAGCGAGTTGCTGGGGCGATGATCCCAAGAACAATCCCCACCCGGGCCCCTCTCTCAAGGGGTAATAAGAAAGGCCCCCTCTGGGGCAGGGACCACCGTAATCCTCAACAGGTAGGTAGGTCACATGCACCATACATACGTTCTATCACACCAGTAAAACTTAACATTCAAGACACAACTTTCATCTCATACACTAGTAATTTGTTTAGAAAACTACGGCATTACCAACACTCACACGTTACTCAACTATGCAAGCTTTCTAGTCGAGGTAGAAGTGATAGTTGAGCACTGATACAAGACTGGACGTTGCGCAACATACTATGAATCCTGTTGTGTTGCAGCACACACGCAACACATGAACCTTGCTAAGAGCTTCTATCACCCAATCAACCAACCAATCTATCTAAAAATTAACCACCTACTAATTTAATTAAATTTAACTACCCGCCAATCTAACAAGTTCAGTTCAACTACCTTCCATTAATTTCCAGAGTATACCTCCAGTTCTCTAAGGTGTTCCCAGTCGTTTAAATTGTTTGTTTCTTTGCTGGCGATATACACTCTGCATTTTTTGCAGCTGTGTTAATTTCAAGGTTGTGAATGGTGGTGTGAGCGTGGGGTAGTACTTGAAGCAAGAGAATACAAGTAATGTGAACAGTGTTACCTGCACTCCGTATAAAAGAACAAGGCTTGGCAGACGGTGCAACTTACCAACACTGGACATGATCAGTACACACACAACACTAAATATAAAGGGACTACGACTCTAACATCCTTCTAACGTGCATAAGGGAAATTACCGACAAACCCCTAGCTGTCTTCAGGAGAGAACTCGAAGTTCCTGAAGATGGTCCCTGATCAACCGAGCTGTGGTGCATACGTTGGACTGCAGGCGGTTGACACCAACAGCCTGATCAAATAGGGTAGCAACCAGGAGACCTAGTGTGGGACCAGGCCTCGGGAGTGGTGACCATCCTCCCACAAGTAACTAAAGATGACAACTGGCATTATTTCTCTCGTTTTGAAGATTCTTATTTTCCACCAAGTCATTTTTCCCTGGCCTTCCTAGCGCTGCCCTAATTATGTTCTTTAAAGGGCAGGTCAGCTGACATATTTTACGTGTTCTCTTCATTCATTGGTGTGACCCTCCCCACAACGAGGTTTTTAATTAATATCATTAGATGGCGCATCCGTTGGACTTCCTGCGGCTAGCACAAACAGTCTGGTTGATCAGGCCTGGTTTGGGACCAGGCCGCAGGGTCGTTGACCTACGGAACACATTCCCGGTAGACTCCAGGTAGGTACACGAATACATTAACCTGGAGTTTACCTCCTGGTTGCTGTCCTGATCAATCAAGCTGTTAGTGCCCGCCGCCCATAATCCAATGCATGCACCACAACCTAGGTGATCAGGAACTGTTTTGAGGAATCTGTCGAGTTCTCCCTTGAAGACAGCTAGAGGTTTATTGATCATCCCTTATGCATGAAGGGAAGACAATTTGAGTGTGCAGGTTGGAACAATCCCCTACAATATCTTCAATGTGAAAATGACGACGTATCGTTCTCGCCCACGTTCTAGATAGTCAAGTTCTAGGGACTTCAAGCACTCCCAATAATTTAGGAACTTGACAGTTTATACGAGCTATGAAAGTTCTCTATACATTTTCCAGCTCAGCAATTTCGCCTGCCTTGAAGGTGGCCGTTATTACACAGCAATATTTCAGCCTAGAAAGAGCGAGTGATCTGAAGAGTGTCACCACTGACTTGGCATCTCTTATTTTGAAAGTTCTACTTAACGAACATATCATTTTTATTGCAGATTACGATAACAACGTCGCTGTGCTCCTTGAACGTGAGATCTTGACATTATCACTCACAGTTCTCTCACATCTGACTTTCGTTCTATTGAGTGGTTTGAGTTTGTCTTGTATTTTGATCTTATTTTTATTCCCTTAATTCTCCCGTGACGTAGTGACTGAAATTTGTCCTCACTGAACATCACAGTGTGGTCACTGGTCCACTGGAAGACCATCACAGTGTGGTCACTGGTCCACTGGAAGACCATCACAGTGTGGTCACTGGTCCACTGGAAGACCATCACAGTGTTGTCACTGGTCCACTGGAAGACCATCACAGTGTGGTCACTGATCCACTGGAAGACCATCACAGTGTTGTCACTGGTCCACTGGAAGACCATCACAGTGTAGTCACTGGTCCACTGGAAGACCATCACAGTGTGGTCACTGGTCCACTGGAAGACCATCACATTGTCACTGGTCCACTAGAAGACCATCACAGTGTGGTCACTGGTCCACTGGAAGACCATCACAGTGTGGTCACTGGTCCACTGGAAGACCATCACAGTGTGGTCACTGGTCCACTGGAAGACCATCACAGTGTGGTCACTGGTACACTGGAAGACCATCACAGTGTGGTCACTGGTACACTGGAAGACCTGGTTTATATCAGCCTGGAGGCTCGCTGTGTCTTCTATGGATGTCACTTTTATACAAATTCTAATATCATCTGCGAAGGATGACAGTTCTGGGTAGGCGGGAGCTCAAGGAGTGTAAGGAAGCTTGCTCAAATGTTTCTCCCTGCCAGAAAATCGAACCAGAGACTTTGTGAGTGTAAGTCGAATGCTCTCACTTGTAAGGTACACCATGACAGGCAACAGAGTGAGGCATGGGAGCCAGCATGAAGGGGCAGCTGTGTGGAGGGTGCCACTGTACTCCTGCCCTCAATGACCTGCCTCTCCAACACAACCACCCCCGCTACCCCCCTCCCTCCCTCCGTCCCATCTCGTCTAATACTATATATTACCCACGCCCACTACACGTCGCTCCCACGAACACTATACCTCACTCCCACGCCCACCACACCTCACTCTCCCACGCTCACTACTCTAAGTTCATCATGGCATTAAATTACATTCCAATCATGGCATTGCAACACAACGCCTAAAACAAGCATCACCGTCAACATTACTACCAACTACCAGAAGATATTAGTACCATATCACCATCCATCTACTAACAATATCACCACCACAACATCCACTACCACCCTTACAACTGTATTCTCAGCATCCATCTTCACAGCGTCTATGCCTGACTACTCTGAGAGCACGTGACTCAAACTTACCCCACATTAAAGGTACCTTCCACCAGAGATAATGCTTAAAGTACTCCCCCCACTTGAATATTCTCCATTTCTATCTTTCGCATGCCTTACATGGGACAGTTGTACCCTACAGTCTATATTAGAGAGTACAAGTGCCTTGAAAAGTATCAATGGCTTGGACATCTCTTGTTTTAAAGGTTCTCGTTATCAACATATCTTTTATTTGCGGCTATGACAGTACCGGTAACATTCTTGTGATCCTCCACCATCGTTACCCTCAGATCCAGAGCATTATTACTTCCTCTCTATTATTGACATGTTTTACATTTACACTCGAAATTTTGTTTTCACGTTTTTCTATCGAGTAGATGAGATTCTCCCTCCTCAAGCATCATTCTGGCGTCCCCTGAGCAATTATACAACGTTATAATTACACTAGCAAACAAAATATACTATTTTTTCCAGTTCAGAAACCAAATTGGTTGTTTTAAGGTAACTTTGATGCGCTGATCACGAATCCCAGCTTGTTTATTAGTCTCTATCATTACTTGTAGTGGCTTGTTTATTAGTCTCTATCATTACTTGTAGTGGCTTGTTTATTAGTCTCTACCATTACGTGTAGTGGCTTGTTTATTAGTCTCTACCATTACTTGTAGTGGCTTGTTTATTAGTCTCTATCATTACGTGTAGTGGCTTGTTTATTAGTCTCTATCATTACGTGTAGTGGCTTGTTTATTAGTCTCTATCATTACTTGTAGTGGCTTGTTTATTAGTCTCTACCATTACTTGTAGTGGCTTGTTTATTAGTCTCTATCATTACGTGTAGTGGCTTGTTTATTAGTCTCTATCATTACGTGTAGTGGCTTGTTTATTAGTCTCTACCATTACTTGTAGTGGCTTGTTTATTAGTCTCTACCATTACTTGTAGTGGCTTGTTTATTAGTCTCTACCATTACTTGTAGTGGCTTGTTTATTAGTCTCTACCATTACGTGTAGTGGCTTGTTTATTAGTCTCTACCATTACGTGTAGTGGCTTGTTTATTAGTCTCTACCATTACTTGTAGTGGCTTGTTTATTAGTCTCTACCATTACTTGTAGTGGCTTGTTTATTAGTCTCTACCATTACTGTAGTGGCTTGTTTATTAGTCTCTACCATTACGTGTAGTGGCTTGTTTATTAGTCTCTACCATTACTTGTAGTGGCTTGTTTATTAGTCTCTATCATTACGTGTAGTGGCTTGTTTATTAGTCTCTACCATTACTTGTAGTGGCTTGTTTATTAGTCTCTACCATTACTTGTAGTGGCTTGTTTATTAGTCTCTACCATTACTTGTAGTGGCTTGTTTATTAGTCTCTACCATTACTTGTAGTGGCTTGTTTATTAGTCTCTACCATTACGTGTAGTGGCTTGTTTATTAGTCTCTACCATTACGTGTAGTGGCTTGTTTATTAGTCTCTACCATTACGTGTAGTGGCTTGTTTATTAGTCTCTACCATTACTTGTAGTGGCTTGTTTATTAGTCTCTACCATTACTTGTAGTGGCTTGTTTATTAGTCTCTACCATTACTTGTAGTGGCTTGTTTATTAGTCTCTACCATTACGTGTAGTGGCTTGTTTATTAGTCTCTACCATTACGTGTAGTGGCTTGTTTATTAGTCTCTACCATTACGTGTAGTGGCTTGTTTATTAGTCTCTATCATTACTTGTAGTGGCTTGTTTATTAGTCTCTATCATTACGTGTAGTGGCTTGTTTATTAGTCTCTACCATTACGTGTAGTGCATGCAATGACAAACTTATCTTTCTTAACCTAAGTTCATTATACAGAAATGTATAACAAAACTAATAGAAATTCCAAACAGTCATACAAACATATCAGTATCACAGTTTTCACACTTCTTTCCCTTATATTTGTAACTCTTCTCCATTGTCTTAATGAAATTGTTCACGGTGAGGTTCTTTACACACACACACCCACCCACCCACCCACACACACACACACACACACACACACACACACACACACACACACACACACACACACACACAAACTGCAAGAGCTGGATCAAAACTAAGTTCACATTTGAATTCACTGTCCCAAAATTAGTTAGAAACACATTTTTAAAAGTGAACTGAAGCTTTGTTGGCCAGTGTTACTTGTCATCAGAAACACGACGGGAAAGTACTGTGCTGTGAGGGACACATCTGCAACACATGGGCAACAGTGGGGTATCTTTATTGGTGAAACTTTTCGGCTACGCGGTAGGCTTCTTCAGTCAAATACAGAGAATAAATATGGAGAGAGCAGCAGTAGGGACGAGGTAATGATGATGTGATCAATTCATCAAGCTTGAAGTAGTTCTTGAGGTATCTTACTCATCAACCTCTCAGTACATAAGAACATAAGAATGGAGGAACACTGCAGAAGGCCTACTGGCCCATACAAGGCAGGTCCTTATCAAAACCACCACTACCTAAGAATTTACTCCTGTACTCACGACACTAATCAAACCCAGCCCCTCCCACTCATATATTTGTCCAATCTCTTTTAAAGCCACCAAGGTCCTAGCCTCTATCACCCTACTCGGAAGATTGTTCCACGCATCTACAACTCTGTTCGAAAACCAGTACTTGCCTATGTCCTTTCTAAATCTAAATTTATCCAATTTAAATCCGTTATTTCTGGTTCTTACTTGGTTCGATATCCTCAGTATTTTATTAATATCTCCTTTGTTTATGCCCATCATCCACTTGTACACCTCGATGATATCTCCCCTCATTCTACGTCTCTCCAGAGAGTGGAGATTCAATGCTCTAAGTCTATCTTCATACGGGAGATTTCTTATACTGTAAATCATTTTAGTCATTCTTCTTTGTATGTTCTCCAATGAATCTATATCCATCCTGTAGTAAGGAGACCAAAACTGAGCTGCATAATCCAAATGAGGTCTCACTAGTGATGTATAGAGCTGTAAAATAACTTTTGGACTTCTGTTGCTTATACTTAACATAAGAACATAAGAAAGGAGGAACACTGCAGCAGGCCTCTTGGCCCATACTAGGCAGGTCCTTCACAATCCATCCCACTAACAGAATAATTGCCAAACCTTATTTTCAATTCTACCCAAGAAATAAGCTTTGAAGATTCTATTAACTCAAGTGCGAGTCCCACTCAAATCCAACCCCTCTCACTCATGAATTTATCCAACCTAAATTTGAAACTACCCAAGGTCCTAGCTTCAATGACCCTACTAGGCAGACTGTTCCACTCATCAACTACCCTATTTCCAAACCAATATTTTCCTATATCCTTTCTAAATCTAAACTTATCCAATTTGAATCCATTATTGCGGGTTCTCTCTTGGAGAGATATCCTCAAGACCTTATTTATATCCCCCTTATTAATACCCATCTTCCACTTATATACCTCGATCATGTCTCCCCTCATTCTACGTCTTACAAGTGAATGTAATTTTAGGGTCTTCAATCTTTCTTCGTAAGGAAGATTTCTAATGCTATGTATTAATTTAGTCATTCTACGCTGAATGTTTTCTAACGAATTTATGTCCATTCTGTAATATGGAGACCAGAACTGAGCTGCGTAATCTAGGTGAGGCCTTACTAATGATGTATAAAGCTGTAATATAACCTCTGGACTTCTGTTGCTAACACTTCTTGATATAAATCCCAGTAATCTATTTGCCTTATTACGTACGCTTAGGCATTGCTGTCTTGGTTTAAGGTTGCTGCTTACCATCACCCCCAAGTCCTTCTCGCAATCTGTATGGCTAAGTTCTACGTTATTTAACTTATTTAACAGTATTGTCTACCATTTTCAGCATTATATTTGAGGGACACATTCTTCCACTGTGGAGGGCGACTTTTATTTTCTTTGACCACTACTCATTGACTTACATTTCTTAGAAAGTTGAATATCCATCTGTCCACTTCTTCAGTTATTTCTTTACCACTTATTTTTGTTTACCGTTTAACATTTAAATGTTAACTGTTAATGTGTTGTTGCAAATACTCTTTAGATTATTTGTACTGAGTTGTTAAGGTCTGGTGTCTCTCAAGGTATGGAATTCAATAGTGCTGTAATGTGACTTTATATGGAGTCAGCATGAGAGTAGTCATGATTAGATAGCCTCGTAAGTGGGTGATTTGGACGAGCGGTCGGGCTAGTGGGCGGTCGGGCTAGAGGGCGGTCGGGCGGGCGAGCGGTCGGGCTAGCGGGCGGTTGGGCGGGCTAGCGGGCGGTTGGGCGGGCGAGCGGTCGGGCTAGCAGGCGGTCGGGCGGGCGAGCGGTCGGGCTAGCGGGCGGTCGGGCGGGCGAGCGGTCGGGCAATCGGGCGGGCGAGCGGTCGGGCGGTCGGGCTAGCGGGCGAGCGGTCGGGCTAGCGGGCGGTCGGGCTAGCGGGCGAGCGGTCGGGCTAGCGGGCGAGCGGTCGGGCTGGTGGTCAGATCACTTAGTTCCACCATAGTTTTCTGCACACCCAGCCAACTTTCGCAGGCCAATGGGCTTTTCACAGATACTAAAGTTAGCAGTGCTCTAACATTAACAACTTGGTATTAGGAAAGTGGTGAAATGACACAAGTTGGGTGACAAAAAAGGTGTGGATGCAAATTTAATATAGAGCATCAAGACAAGATGCAAATTCCAAGATGGCAGTAACCAGTACTGTTGGTGTTAGTAGCTTAGTTTGTGTGAGCACACGCGCACGTCCGCCCCTAACCTGCCATTCCCACAACACAAGCTTTATCAAGTGTTTCCAACGTCACTGACCGCTCCCACAGTCTTGCTGGAACTGATCAATCTAGCAACCTCTTGAAAAAAATTCTCAACACTTTTGGTGTGAAGCTTCTGGCCACGAACATTTATTTACTCTGCAGCAGTTTACACCATCATCATCAGTCGATTGCTGGTGAAATGCAATTTATCACTATATAAAACACTGCACTCGAGGAAGAGAAGAATATTCAGTAGTGAGGTGGGACTTTCGCCGACGTGAATCACGTAATATGGGACGCAACAAACACGTCCCCAACTTCGCCTACAACTCTGGCTTCAGCTTCGTATACTTTGCCTTGTTCAAATGATTAACTAGATACTACTTGCAGTTGTCTGATAACCAGATATGGTTGGAAGCATGTGTGTTTTAATTTAATTATCTTGGAGTTGGTATAAATGTCAATAGAGGAGAAAACAATAAGGTTTAAGAAGTAACCCTTTGGTTTTTATCATATAGAACTACACCTGAGGGAAGGTAGAGTGTGCATCTCTCATCAGGGCTACACCTGAGGGAAGGTAGAGTGTGCATCTCTCATCAGGGCTACACCTGAGGGAAGGTAGAGTGTGCATCTCTCATCAGGGCTACACCTGAGGGAAGGTAGAGAGAGCATCTCTCATCAGGGCTACACCTGAGGGAAGGTAGAGAGTGCATCTCTCATCAGGGCTACACCTGAGGGAAGGTAGAGTGTGCATCTCTCATCAGGGCTACACCTGAGGGAAGGTAGAGAGTGCATCTCTCATCAGGGCTACACCTGAGGGAAGGTAGAGTGTGCATCTCTCATCAGGGCTACACCTGAGGGAAGGTAGAGAGTGCATCTCTCATCAGGGCTACACCTGAGGGAAGGTAGAGAGTGCATCTCTCATCAGGGCTACACCTGAGGGAAGGTAGAGAGTGCATCTCTCATCAGGGCTACACCTGAGGGAAGGTAGAGAGTGCATCTCTCATCAGAGCTACACCTGAGGGAAGGTAGAGAGTGCATCTCTCATCAGGGCTACACCTGAGGGAAGGTAGAGAGTGCATCTCTCATCAGGGCTACACCTGAGGGAAGGTAGAGAGTGCATCTCTCATCAGGGCTACACCTGAGGGAAGGTAAGAGTGCATCTCTCATCAGGGCTACACCTGAGGGAAGGTAGAGAGTGCATCTCTCATCAGGGCTACACCTGAGGAAGGTAGAGAGTGCATCTCTCATCAGGGCTACACCTGAGGGAAGGTAGAGAGTGCATCTCTCATCAGGGCTACACCTGAGGGAAGGTAGAGAGTGCATCTCTCATCAGGGCTACACCTGAGGGAAGGTAGAGAGTGCATCTCTCATCAGGGCTACACCTGAGGGAAGGTAGAGAGTGCATCTCTCATCAGGGCTACACCTGAGGAAGGTAGAGATGCATCTCTCATCAGGGCTACACCTGAGGGAAGGTAGAGAGTGCATCTCTCATCAGGGCTACACCTGAGGAAGGTAGAGAGTGCATCTCTCATCAGGGCTACACCTGAGGGAAGGTAGAGAGTGCATCTCTGATCAGGGCTACACCTGAGGGAAGGTAGAGAGTGCATCTCTGATCAGGGCTACACCTGAGGGAAGGTAGAGAGTGCATCTCTGATCAGGGCTACACCTGAGGGAAGGTAGAGAGGCATCTCTGATCAGGGCTACACCTGAGGGAAGGTAGAGAGTGCATCTCGATCAGGGCTACACCTGAGGGAAGGTAGAGAGTGCATCTCTCATCAGGGCTACACCTGAGGGAAGGTAGAGAGTGCATCTCTCATCAGGGCTACACCTGAGGAAAGGTAGAGAGTGCATCTCAGATCAGGGCTACACCTGAGGGAAGGTAGAGAGTGCATCTCTGATCAGGGCTACACCTGAGGGAAGGTAGAGAGTGCATCTCTGGTCAGGGCTACACCTGAGGGAAGGTAGAGAGAGCATCTCTGATCAGGACTACACCTGAGGGAAGGTAGAGAGAGCATCTCTGATCAGGGCTACACCTGAGGGAAGGTAGAGAGTGCATCTCAGATCAGGGCTACACCTGAGGGAAGGTAGAAAGTGCATCTCTGATCAGGACTACACCTGAGGGAAGGTAGAGAGTGCATCTCTCATCAGGGTTACACCTGAGGGAAGGTAGAGAGTGCATCTCTGATCAGGGCTACACCTGAGGGAAGGTAGAGAGTGCATCTCTGATCAGGGCTACACCTGAGGGAAGGTAGAGAGAGCATCTCTGATCAGGGCTACACCTGAGGGAAGGTAGAGAGAGCATCTCTGATCAGGACTACACCTGAGGGAAGGTAGAGAGTGCATCTCTGATCAGGACTACACCTGAGGGAAGGTAGAGAGAGCATCTCTGATCAGGACTACACCTGAGGGAAGGTAGAGAGAGCATCTCTGATCAGGGCTACACCTGAGGGAAGGTAGAGAGTGCATCTCTGATCAGGACTACACCTGAGGGAAGGTAGAGAGTGCATCTCTGATCAGGACTACACCTGAGGAAGGTAGAGAGAGCATCTCTGATCAGGACTACACCTGAGGAAGGTAGAGAGAGCATCTCTGATCAGGACTACACCTGAGGGAAGGTAGAGAGAGCATCTCTGATCAGGACTACACCTGAGGGAAGGTAGAGAGAGCATCTCTGATCAGGGCTACACCTGAGGGAAGGTAGAGAGAGCATCTCTGATCAGGGCTACACCTGAGGGAAGGTAGAGAGTGCATCTCTGATCAGGGCTACACCTAAGGGAAGGTAGAGAATGCATCTCTCATCAGGGCCTGGTCTCAGACCTGGTCTCTCCAGGTATGCTCCAGGTCATTCACCACTCTTACTGGTTCTTGGTTCTAGTGTTAGTGCCTATGTTAAAGAACTTACATCATGTGCCTGTCGGCGCACCAGCGACCGTATGTGTGTGTGTACTCACCTAGTTGTGGTTGCAGGGGTCGATGCACAGCTCCTGGCCCCGCCTCTTCACTGGCCGCTACTGGGTCACTCTCCCTGCGCCATGAGCTTTATCATACCTCTTCTTGAAGCTATGAATGGATTCTGCCTCCACTACATCACTTCCCAAGTTATGCCACTTCCTGACCACTCTGTGACTGAAGAAATACTTCCTAACATCCCTGTGATTCATCTGAGTCTTCAGCTTCCAACTGTGACCCCTTGTTGCTGTGTCCCATCTCTGGAACATTGTCTGTGTGTGTATGTGTTGGTATGTACGCGCCTGGTTGTGGCTGGGGAACAGAGTCGTGCGCCTAGCCCCGACTGGTTGTGGCTGGGGAAACAGTCCTGCGCCTAGCCCCGCATGGTTGTGACTGGGGGAGCAGTCCTGCACCTAGCCACGCCTGATTGTGGCTAGGGGAGCAGAGTCCTGCGCCTAGCCCCGCCTGGTTGTGACTGGGGGAGCAGTCCTGCACCTAGCCCCGCCTGGTTGTGACTGGGGGAGCAGTCCTGCGCCTAGCCCCGCCTGGTTGTGACTGGGGGAGCAGTCCTGCACCTAGCCCCGCCTGGTTGTGGCTGGGGAAGCAGTCCTGCACCTAGCCCCGCCTGGTTGTGGCTGGGGAAGCAGTCCTGCACCTAGCCCCGCCTGTTTAGGTTCGTCGACCGGCATTACTGGTTTTTGATCTCTTGAGCCCCATCATACCTACCCTTAAAACTAAGTATGGTATTTGTCTCCGCCACTTCCGCATCCAGATCATTCCACTTCTTACAACCTTGAGACTGCGGAAGTACTTCTTGACGACCCTGTCACTCATGTGTGTTTATGGCATTACTGACTCCCCCTTTTTCCAGTCCTTGTGTTAAACACCTCAAGAACATTGCTGACACTGCAACTTGTAAAGTACGGAGACACATTAAATGAATTAAAACTCACGATATATGAAAGAACAGAAAATGAGACAATCAAAATATGCAGAATATCCAGAAGAATATACAAGGTAGTCGCAATACTGGCCAGAGTAAACACACACTTGTGTGTGTGTGTGTCTCTCTCTCTCTCTCTCTCTCCCCACACACCCAAAACCCCCCCCCCCCCCCACACACACACTTTGGGGGGTTTTTGTTTTTTTGGGGTGTGTGTTTTCCCCTCTCTCTCTCTCTCTCTCTCCACACACACACACATTTTGGGGTGTTTCCCCCTCCCTCTCCCCCCCCCCCCCACACACACTTTTGGGGGGTGTGTGTTTTTCCCCCCTTTTTTTTCTCTCTCTCTCCCCCACACACACATCGTAGAGCCAGAAATGAATATTCACAGGTGAAGGAGGAAAAAGCAATCGAGAAGACTAGCAGCGAAAGCCAAATTTGACCCCCAAAAAAGTTGTCAGCCCATCAGGAGGGGGCAACAGACAAAAACCCGGTAAG
>WNWK01030853.1:0-23170 GCA_009830355.1 Cherax destructor
ATAATAATGTAAATTCATTAAGAACTTTTCTTTAATTTTGGCACCATTGTATGATTTGTTAAAAAAGGGGGCTACATTTGAGTGGTCTTCCGTGGAAGAGGAAGCTGTTCAAAGGATTAAAAAACAATTAGTGTATTCAGCTTTGTTGACTAATTTTACAGGAGAACATCCATTAATAATTGAGTTTGATGCTTCTTCTGTAGGTGTTGGATGTGTGTTAATCTAGGTAGTAAATGACCAGGAAAAACCTGTGTATTTTGCTAGTAAGAAACTTTCTCCAGCAGAACAGAATTATTCTCAACTTGATAATGAAGGTCTAGCTTTGGTGTATGCTGTTAAGAAATTCAGATATTTTTTGCTAGGGAGAAAGTTTGTTGCTCGCACAGATCATAAACCATTGCTAGGGTTGTTTGGTAAAGGAAAACATATTCCAGTAAATGCAAATGCCAGAATTCAGCGTTGGGCTCTGTTATTAGCTCAGTATGATTATGAATTGTCATTCAAGGCTGGTAAGGAAAATGTTATTGCAGAAGCATTTAGTAGATTACCTATTGAAGATCACAGCTTAGAGTCAGGTACACCTTCGGAATATGTGAGATTAGTAGAGTCTCTCGATTTCAAAACCTTATCATTTGACAAAATCAAAGAGGAAACTGGGATAGAGGCTGTATTATCCCAAGTAGTAAATAATGTTAAATATGGATGGTGTAAAAACAGTGCATTTTTATCTGATTATAATTCAGTCAAATCAGATCTGACTGTTCATGATGATGTATTATTGTATAGGAATAGAGTGGTAGTGCCTTTGAAGTTGAGATGTAAGGTATTGGAGCATCTGCATATAGGTCATAATGGTATCAATGCTATGAAAGCAGAAGCAAGGCAGTGGGTCTGGTGGCCAAAGATGGACCAAGATATTGCAGAAGTGACAAAGAGTTGTTCCATTTGTTTTCAGAATTTTAAGCCAATTTCATCTCCTGTCCTATCTTGGCCCAGCACTGGGAAACCATGGTCTAGAGTGCATATAGACTATGCAGGTTCAGTTGAGGGCAAATATTTTTTGGTAATTGTGGATTCCTTTTCAAAATTCTTAGATGTGCAAGTAAGTAGTTCCATGACATCCACAGTTTCTGCTGAGTTACTGAGGAAATCCTTTCGTAATTTTGGGTTACCAGACATAGTTGTGTCAGATAATGCTGCTTACTTTGTATCACAAGAGCTGGATGCCTTCTTTAGTAAGAATAGTATTGAACATGTTACTCCAGCCCCATACCATCCATCATCAAATGGTCTGGCAGAGAGGGCGGTAAGGACATTGAAGGAAGGTTTACACAAGTTTACAAAAGGTTCTCTCAATACCAGATTATGTAGGTTCTTATATAACCATAGGAAAACTGTTCATTCCTCCACTAATAAGACACCAGCAGAAATGATGTTTCATAGGAATTTCAAAGTCCCTGTATCGGCTGTCAAATGTCATGTTAAAGAGGACAATTCATTGACTAACATGCCTGCTGGTGACCTTCAAGGCGAGGTGAAGCAAGGTGACCCTTGGGTAGAAGGAAAAATTGTGGAGGTATTAGGAGTTAGGAATTAAAAGTGTTAATTGGAGGGTTTGGTAACATGATATGGAAAAGGCATATAGATCAGCTCATGCCAAGGTTTAGGAGTGGAGAGCAACCACTGATTCCAACAGTACCAGAAGCGGTAAGGAGTGGTTTAGATAATAATGGTAATAAACTTAAAGAGCTGGTTAGCATGCAGGAAGAACCTCCTGGGAGGTTTGATAAGGGAAACAGCAATGTGAGAGAAGAGGAGGCAACTCAGGACAGTGCAAACCCTCCAATTCTCCAGCGTTCCAGCAGAGTTGTCAAACCTCCAGATAGGTTGGATTTATAAGTTGGATGATATGGTAACCATTCCATCTGTGGGAATGATATAATGTAATTTAGAAAAGGAGGAATGTAAGGGGTTGGGAGCAGTAGGATGATTAAATACTATGTTTGTTTGGTTCAGTCATTTATAATAGTTGTTGCTGTTATGGAGCGGCCATGGAGAGTACATTGGTATTGTTACTCTAACTTTTATTAACCTAAAACCACTACACCACTGATGGTACAAATTAAGTAGACACTTTATAAAGGTGATTCTCACACCTTAAACTCGCATAAATCCTACCTACACGTGCTAGCAATTGATTGGACTAATTACAATCCACCACACGATTAATTAAATTTGTGTATCCTATACCCACTTCCTTCAATCAGTCACTTAATTATTAAGTAATTAATTCCATAATTGATTAATTTACTAATCACATCCGGTTCAAGAAGGACCAACGGGCTGAAGTGGGGAATTATGAGACTACCTGTATGGACTTCACCAACACTTACATACAAATAATCTCAGTGAGAGGTGACCGCCATATTTACCGGAGTTACCCCCGTGGAAGCGTGTGAGAAAACTTAATCCACCCCTAGTCACGTCAAGGGCTCCCTTCAATAAACTAGCCACTTCGGTGGCAAAATCTAATCTCCATGAACGTGCCTATCTGTGCTCATGATAACATGAACATAGATGGGCATGTTTGTGGAGCAACTTGCAATGTGAACAGACAAGCAGAAGCTGGACTCTTACAGCTGTGTGGCTTACAGTAATGTCGCCCCCAACGTTTACTCCTGGCACCTATTAAACTCTAAAACTTGCCTGGGAGACAATGTAGTCAATGTCTGTGAAATGCCCATGTAAGTAAAAATGCTACAGCTGCCTGTAATACTTAATGATTGCCCTTGCCCAATGGAAATAAGTCATTTAGTCAGTTTTGGGTTAGCATAAGTTCTTTATACATATGCTGCTATGTATAATTTATGACATAGTATTTGTGTATACCTGAATAAACTTTCCTTGTGTTCTTTCAGTCGCACTAAGAACGTGGTTCCCAGAGAGAAGAAAGTGTAGTGTGGACAGAGGTTGTCTCGTGGTGTGCTGGCCAGGTCAGCTTTCATACATGACCAAGATTACATTCACGAAGCTCGGTATGGAGAGTTTCCATGGCATGTAAGTGTATTAAAGCTTGTGACTTCCAGACTCAGAGCATAGTAGTTACTCAGGAGAGCATAGTCCATACACCTGGACTATACCTAGAGTTGCATACATGAAATCACATTCCAGAGAAACTTAAAAATAAAGGCTAATTATTCCAGATTTAATAAAAAAATACTACTATAGTTAATATTATTTTTAAAGAATGAGATTGAGTTCTCACCCCTCCCCCGATTTAATTTCTGGCCGTTAGCAGACTAATTACTATAAATGAACCTAGCCATTGGTAGTTAAATGCCACCTTCATTAATATAGTAATTTACATTTAATTATGTTTTTTCTCCATGGCGCAGGCAGCAGTGTTACAACCTAGACACTACCAGGAAGGATTGGTACAGACTTTTGTCTGCTCTAGTGCACTAAACCATCCATATGTTGTCATCACTGCCGCCCACTGTGTCATCTTCACCACCACCGGAGACTTTAAAGTAAGTCATTAACATATTTTTTTTACCATCTGACAAAATTTAGCCAGTCCTCTATTGGCAGTTTAGTCTCTGGATTCTGTGTATACACTGCTTTAGTGGTTTAAAAGCCTCTTAACTGTAGTTCTGCCTCCCAGCATACATAAGGTAAATTACCAATAGACTCCTGGCTGTCTTCAAGGCGGCTCAGGTCAGTCAGTACCTGACCCACAGGGCTGTGGTGCATACGACAGTTTGCGTGCCGCCAGTACTAAGCCTGGTTGATCAGACCCTGATCCACCATGAGGCCTGGTCTCAGGCGGAGCCGCGGGGGCGTGGACCCCCGAAACGTGCAGGTAAACTCAAGGTAATTAGTAGAACTCCATAGTAGTGGCGCACAACCCTTTATTACTTTGCTAGTTTACCACAGTACTACAAAGAACCCTACATACCTGTAAACAGTATCTTTACTAAATGTACAAGGTATACAGGTCATAGCTGACATCAGCGACATACTACTATATAGAAAGTCACTTGTTATGCTGAGCATTTCCCGCAAATTAGGTCAGTTTTGTCCCAGGATGCGACCCACACCAGTCCACTAACACCCAGATACCCATCTCCCACCGATGTGGGGACGGACAGGTCTTTTGGAAAACAAGTCCTAATGTTTTACAGCCGTATCGGGGATTCTAACTCTGGACCTCAAGTGTGAGCTGAGTGCGCTACCAATCGAGCTATGGGACACCAGTAGCACATTCCTCAAATAACTAAAGTAAATTCTGATAAATTGTGGCATAGGGGTGAATGTTGGGATAAGTAGAACTAATGGGAGACCAGTTTACAGGCGCTACAATTAATGAAAGATTGAACATACAAACTGAATGTAAAACTAAAGTTGGTAGTTATGAGAGTTTAAGGCATGATTAAGGGTGGCTTTTCTTGGAAGGTAAATTATAAGGGTACAATTTTTTTTACCCCGTTAAATTAAGGCATTTTATGAAAGTTGTAGATACTGAAAAGAACATCCTTCTTCAATATTAAGGTTTTATGCAAGAGTCTGGAAGAAACTAGTAAGGACGAGGCACTAGAGGAAAAATACTGTTCCAGCAAGAGGATACCAAAAGCAGATGGACAAGGTTTGTTGTAGCTCCATGGAAGATAAGGATCGGCTGTGCATAATGCTTCTTTTAGTATAAAGAAAAGTACTAAGAAATGGCGCGAAGAGAATGCAGTACTATAAAGTACACTATAAAATTTTAAGTTTAGTAAAAAGGCAAAGTAAAATTACTGAATAAACTAATTTGAGAAGCATAGCCATACAAAATATCTACAGTAAGAAACACTGCGTTGCACTTGGTATTTGTAGAATATAACTATTCTACAAATGCGAAGTACTAATTTGCTGACGACAAATACTAGAGGCTCCATTTAGCGTACTACACCATAATATTTAAACTAGTTTAGTAAAGTCTTGCTGATGATTTGGCTTTCGTGGTAAACTGATTCATTAAAATGCTTACGGCTTGTACATCTTCATTTTACACTTTTTCTTTATAAATCTGGGTTGACTGCATTAAGCATTAAAAATTTAGCCTATTAAACTTTACTGACAAGGGTTGGCAGTAGTTTTCTTGGCTAGGCTTCGTAAGGGAGAGAAGTTTACAACTATTTACAATCAACATTTTGTGAAGGCTTCTTTCCTTGACACAACCACTGACTGCTAGTTATTTTAAAAAAATAATTTTAGTTCTTCCCTCAGTGTTGCACGACCTAGTTCTGCACGAGGTCGTTAAATTGCCCATATTGTACTTACCTCTACTGAATTTGGGAGACTTGTTGCTTTCAGGTATCTCTGGGCGAGTGGGACCTGACGGAAGGCAGAAATCATATCCTAGATACTCTGCTGGTCACTGTCAGTGACGTAATTATTCATCCAGGTGAGTTTACTAATTAGTGGAAACCCTAGAGCATTTAGTGTTCATTAGAAGCTTGAATGGAAAGTAATCTCCAATTTCCTGCGAGAGGCACAAAATTGATCTAGAGACTTGGCCGCAAAGTATTGATAGCCCAGAAAGTTACTATTAATTAACTTTAATGTTTATCTAGTTAAAATCTTTTTTATACAGATACGAATTCGGACATTTGCTAGGCTCTATATTTTAAAGCTATGCCTTTACGCATTTTTCTGATTCCTTGATAGGTGACCAGTTTTCGCGACACTTGTCCCCTTTCATAGTTTCAGTATAAAGTACCTAAAATTTAATTCCCCCCCCCAAACCAAAATAGCCCATTGCTGCTATACTGTAAAACAAAATATTTATTTAACTCAGCCTAGTTAACTACAATGCACCTAAGTCTTCTACATACATAGCAAGACGCCTGCTGCCTTTGGTCAGTCTTGGGTTTCACAGGTGTACTGATTCCAGAATTAACTAAAGATTAAAAGGTTTGTCTGAAAGATATTGCAGTGCTGTGGACTACTATAGGTTTATAACAATGATTAAATTGAAACTGTTTTCAGGCTACAAACTTAGTGGGAAACATTCCACACCCAGCCTTCGTGGAGTGCGGGTGGTTGGTGGAGACCCCTGGTGCACGGTGGTGCCTGCTCAGTCGTTTGACCATGGCGGATGGGTACAGACGTCGTGTTAATACGATTGGGGTGGAGATTCTTCAGGGAGCAGTCTATTCGGCCAATGCAGATATCGTCTTACCAGCTATAATACGAGATACATTGGGAGTGGAGCACTCTGAAGTCTACGGGATAGCCTTAAATGGGGCAAAACGACTGTTCATCAAATTTGCATGTTCATCGGCGTACCAGAGAGTGGTTGATAAGTTTCAAGATCAGCGACTACAGGTGAGGCAAGGATTGGAGGTATGTGTCCAGGATGTCTCTGCATTATTTAAGTGGATAAAGCTTAGAAATGTTCCTTTTGAGGCAGGAGAATGCGACATCAGGCAAGAGTTGCAGAAGTATGGTGTGGTGCACACAGTTACGATTGGCAGATGGTCGTCTGGGTTATATACCGGCACACTCGAAGGAACATATTCTGTAAAGATGTCATTACGTTCACCGATTCCCTCATATATCCTAATGCAAGATTTCCGGTCGCAGGTATACGTAACATACGTGGGTCAGGTCCGGACGTGTCGGTTGTGTGGTGGACCGGGACATGTTGCTGTGGACTGTGTGAGCAGCAGATCAGGGGACAGAAAGAAGCAGAGTATGCAGCATCGTGCAGAGGAGCAGGAGGGGATGCAGAATGTTGGTGATGAGGGCGATGTGGTTATAGGAGCGCAGGAGGGCGTGGTGCGACGTGCTTGGAGTGAAGAGGTTGATCGAGAGGAGGAGGCACGCGAGGTTCGGGAGCAGCGTCTGCAGGTGGATATGGAAGGAGCGCAGGAGATTACAGTGTGTACGGAGGAGAAGGTGTGTCAGGTGGAGTCGGGCCTGTTGGAGGATTTAAATGCATTTTTGGAAGGTGATACATCACTCCTGTCGGACCGACGGGGTGAGACTCTCGGGGAGCAAGAAGGAGACTCCATAGCAGGTGAGGCGGTGGAGTGTCAGCCGCCAGTGCTTGAGGTGCAAGGCATGGGACTCAGTAGAGAGATCTCGGTGGTGGAGGTGGAGGTGCATAGGGAGGAGGAGGAGGAGGAGATGGAGGTATTAGGTGATAAAGGGGCTAGGAAGCGGGCAGGGAGGATTCAGATGATGAGGTTTTGACAACAGGGCAGAGGATTGGCAAGAAGATGTGGTCAGAGGTGGCTCACGGAAAAGGGCATAAAGGGAAGGATGATGGTTTTGGAAAAATGATGAAGAATGAGGAAAGTTAAGAGATGGGAGGCCATATGTCAAGAGTGAAATAAGATCAGCGAAGCAGAAGGGAAAACCACCCGCGTATTATTCAGGTGTTTAACGTTCAATGTTAATGGCCTCAGGAATGAGGCCAAACGAGATGGGTAGCAGTGTCATTGTTGAGATGGGATGTAGATGTGATATTTATCCAGGAACATAATTATAGAAGGGGTAGGGAGATGGTCCTCAAGGGTTATAAGGTGTATGCTAGTGATGCAGGGGCTCTAAAAGGTGGGGTTCTGGTGGGAATCAGGAGGGTAGCCCTTTTCACTTGTCCTCATGGGAAGTGGTAGGTTTTAGAGTAGTGAGGGTAGATGGGGTGTGGGGAGGGTTGCAGGTTAGTTTAGTAGGGTGTACATGCCTGCGGTAACGAATAGGAGGGTTAAGAATGATTTGTTAATACTGATTTGACGTATAGTTTGAGGGTTTAGCAAATGTGGTGATAGTAGGGGATTGGAATAGCGTGATAAGGATTAGGGACGTGGAGCCGAGAGGTGAGGAGTGTCTTAGAATCCCTTAGGAATGTTTTGGGGGCAGCGGGTCTGGTAGATGTGGTAGGTAGAGGGAGGGTATGGCCGAATTCACGTATTTTCGGCATAATTATGCGTCGAGGATGGATAGGATCTACACGTCTCGGGTAGTGGAAATTAAGAGAGTGCAGTATGTGGATTTTGGGTTTCGGACCACTGAGGTGTATTGTTTGAAGGGGTATGGGAGGGTAGTTCGTGTTTTTAAAGGGTTTTGGAAGCTGAATATAGCTTTGCTGGGTAGAGAGGGGAGGAGTTTTTCAGGGTGGTGGGGGTCTTTGTGGGGGAAGGGGAGGAGGATGCAAGGAAGTGTGGTGAAATGGTGGAATGAGGTAGGTAAGGAAGAAATAAAAAAAGTTTATGGGAGGGTAGGGAGGGAGGACGTGAGGATGAGGTTTGGTTATCAGAGGTACCTGGAGGGGTTGTTAGAAGGGTATTTAGGAGGGGCTTGGGATGGTAGGCATGAAGGTGAAGTTCAGAAATTACTAGATAAGTTGAAGGAAATACAGTTAGAACGGTTTCAGGGATTAAGGGTGAGGAGTGGAATGGAGGAGGTATTGTGGGGAATAAGGTGTCGCGGGTGGTCCTGAGGAATTTTCAGTCGAGGAGGAAACGGATGTTGATAGAGTCGTTGAAGGTGGATAAGGAGGGGGGAGGGTATCAGGTGGGTAGTATACTACGGACGACGGAAGGTATGGTGGGGTATGCGGAAGTTTGGTTCAGAGAAAATTCGCGGCTCAGGAGGGTTCATTGGAGGTGAAACAGGGGATATTGAGGGAATTCATAGTTTTATTGGGGTTGAGGAGAGAAACATGTTTGAGGCGAGGATTACGGAAGAGGAGGTATGGGAGGCGGTGAAATGTTTAAATTTGGGGAAATCTCCAGGAATCGATGGGTTACCAGGAGATTTTATGTTTCGCATTGGCAGGTTTTGAAGGACGTTTTAGTTCGGCTCATGAATGAATTAAGAAGGGGTGAACAAATGGGGAGTCGATGCGAACAGGGGTTATAGTGTTGGTGGAGAAGTCAGGGGCAAAGGTGGGCCTACAGGATTATCGCAGCATAGCTTTAATGACAACAGATTATAAAATCTTGCGAAGGTATTGGCAAATAGGATAAAGTCGGGGCTAAAGAGTTGTTTGCATAGGGGTCAACTGGGGGTGCCGGGAGGAGTATTAGAACGGGGCATAGGCAGATTAGGCAATTTATAGAGGAGTCGCAAAAGGGAGGGGTCTTGGGAATAGATTGGCAAAGTGCATATGATAGGGTAGATAGGGTTATGTTAAGGAAATCATGTTAAGGCAGGGGTTTGGGTCGGCAGTGGTGGACTGGGTTAGGACTCTGTATGATGGGGCTTTGATGAAAGTTCAAATAAATGGGAGGTTGAGTAATGGGGTTGGTATGCATAGAGGATTACGGCAAGGTTGTCACTCTCTCAGATTCTGTTTGCTTTGCTACAGGATCCTTTCTATAGATTGGTAGAGGAACAGTTAAGGGATAGAGTAGAAAGGTGGGGGAGGTAGATTGCATTCTGGGGTATGTAGATGATACAACGATTTTGGTTACAGAGGAGGGGCAGTTGGAAGGAGTGAATAAGTTAGTGGAATATTTTGGGAAGCAACAGGGATGAAGGTGAATAGGGAAAATCGAAATTGTTGGAGGTAGGGGAATGGGTGGGGGACGTTGGGAGTAAGAGAGGGTTGGACTTGCGTAATAACATAACTATTTGTGGCATTACTTTTGTGCAGATGCGGTGGAGGCACGTAGGGTAAACTCGCAGATTGTGGTGGATAGGGCGTTAGCTAGAATGAATGGTTGGGGAGTGGGGAGGCCACTTTATTACAGAGGGCAGTGGTTGTGAATACCTTGGTATATCCTAAGTTATGGTTCAGGGCTGTGGTGTATCCATTAGTAGAGGTAGATGTGAAGCGTTTGTTGAAAAGGGTGTTGGATTTTGTGTGGGGACAGGGAAGACATTGGCTGTGTAGAGAGATAGTAGAATTAGGGGTCCGTAGGGGTGGGGTAGGATTGGTGCCTTTACGGAATAGGTTAAAAGTGTGTTTGTACGGAATGAATACCTGACAAGGGGAGGGAACGAGGAAGCGGGTGGGTTTAGTTATGAGAGAGGTACGAAGGTGGTGGGTTGGAGGATGTTTTGCATTGTGAGGCGATGCTGAGAGCGATGTTAATAATGACAGATCCACATAGGTGTAAGGTGCGAAGGTTAGATCGGATTGGTATGGGTGGTGGGGAGGTGAGGGGTTATGAGGCTTGGCCTCTGTATAATTGGGATTTCATTTGGAAGTGGTTTGGGAAATTAAGGGTACACCCAAAGGTAAGGGATACGAGTTATCGCTTTTATCAGGGCATTTTGGCATCCAGGGAACAGTTACATGTGGTGGGGTTGGTTGGGGATGGGATATGTGCCACATGTGGTGGCTTGGAAACAGCATATCATGTAGTGTACTTTTGCGAGGTTTGTGTTCAGTGAGGGATTGGTTGGGGAAGGTATTGATGTTAGTAGGAGGAGGGAGAATGTCTCCCTTAAGGGCCTTGTGTTTAGATTTGGGTGGTGTGGAGTCAGTTATACGCAGGGGATTTGTACATGATTTTAGATTTCATTTTCATTTCAGGGCAGTTAGATGGTCCGGTCAGCGCTTTGGGAGCAGGTATGTATAGGACCAAGTGTAGGAATAGGGAGGTGTATGGTAGGGACTGGGAGAGGTCCTTTGTGAAGGAATATAGGGACATGTCAATAGGGAGTTTAAGGGAGTTGTAAGGGTAGGGAGGGGGTAGATCTTAGACGGTGATGTGGGAGGGGTTTAGGCTTAGGGGTGGGGGTGTTTAGGTGAAGATTTCCTATGTTATATGATCAGGGGTTGGGTGTTAGATTGAGTATGGTCAGGTGGGAAGGTAAAGTGTGTGGTTTTCCCTTCTGGCTGGGTGGTAGGTAGCCTTGGGATGGATCTGAGATTAATAGGAGGAGGATTGATCAGTCCAAACAACAAAAAATATATATTTTTACTTTATTTTATTAGTGCATTTAGAATGATGGTGGCGAGCACATATGGGGCTCATGAGGCCTATGACGATCGGGTATGTCACCTGAGATGCACAATACATAGGGTTTATGTGTTGTACCTATGGACGATTTGCTTGAATGATCAAAATATGTTGTACGAAGGTTACAGGCCAAGCTGGAAGTATCTGTAGTTTTTTTTTATTTGACTTTCATATATAATGTTATATATATGGTTAGGGTTATGTTTTCAGGTCTTTGTGGGGCCTGGTTTTATAAGCACTGATGAAGCATGTATGGTTTGCCAAAAACACTTATTTGTATGGTGTTTAGTAATCATGATGTTGTGTATGTAGGGATATTATGTATTGTGTACTGTAGGGAAATACTGGAGGGGTGTATGGGGGGATTTTCAGAACAAGATGTATTCTGTTTCAATATTAGTTTGTGTGGTAATTAATGCCACAGACATTTATGGTATTTTAGGATAATGTAATGATGATTTGGGATTGGTTAGGGGTTTTTGGGGATTTGGAAAGTAGGATATAATTTTGTGTTTTTGTGATATTCTGGCTTCATTAAGTCAAAGATGGGTATCACCTATGTAATTAGCAGTATGGCGTGCAGGTTGTGTAAGGAAAATATTGTATAGTGTCATGAGGCGGACTGGGATTAAGGTATTGATAATGGTATTGTAATATATGTCTGTAAGATTGTGATATATGTATTGATAATAGTTTATGTATCTGTAATGGTTTAAATAAAATATAAAAAAAAAAAAAAAAAAAACTTGGGACTGTTACACTGTTGGATGGCCACGCAATATCCACAGACATAAACACTTCTCAAATGTGGTCTTCCAAAAACGCCGGGTAATTATGGCATCCATCGTAGTTTTGTTACGCGTGCTCTTAGTTCAGATTAATGTAAAAATTGAAGCATCTAGAAAGTAAAATCAGAATTTCGGCTGCTTTTATAATTGTCCGAATAGTCGTATGGTCCCTATCAAACTTTTTAGTAAATTTAGATATTTTCTAGTGAAATTAGATAAGGCTTAAATATAAAAGACTTTTCTAACCTTTGACTAGTTCTTCTGGTTTTAAGCACTGCTTTAATTATCCTCACAGGAGGACAAAAGGGTGTTAGAACGTGTAGAATCTGACATGGTGCCCAGGAGAGTGTGTCGTAGTCTCACTCGTGACTATTACAGAGCTCTACACTCTCGTAGAGACTTCCCCTTTGACTACAAATATGACGTCAATGCACCTTACGAACATTCCTTCTTAGGGTAAGTAAATTTGGATAAAAATATTTACTGGGATAAGGTATGAACCTACAAGTGTAGATATAAACCTGCCTAGGCAGAATAAAAAAAGTTTTACTTTGAAGGTTTTACCATGATATTCATCTTCATTTAAAACCTGGATTGGTGTAAAACTTTAACCACAATTTCATTGACTACATATTTTTTTTCAAATTTTTTGCAGCATTAGAGATCCAGAGCTGATCTGCACAGAACCCTACGACTCTAACTATTGCTTGGTGAGTTTACATAGCCGACTCTTTTTCTTCTCAATGGGGTGAGGGGTAAACTTACCCCAGAGGAAGATTTCCATAGGGATATGCATCTCAAAATTTACTAGCAATAGTAGTAAACTGAAATACAGCCACAATAACAACGTATATTAAATAGGACTGTAAGACACTCAAGTTCTGAAGTCTCCCTTACCTTAAGTGAAGGATTAAATAATCTGGCAGAGGCGTACATATCTTAATCACTTAAACAGTAATCATAACTTAGCTATTAAGACTAGCTATTCGAAAGCGGCCAATGAGTCTGATTATGAAGTTAAATTTAGACTAAGTTACCAAATTAAATTGAAACTTCCACGAGGTAAAATTAGTGAAAAAATATGCTTGTAATTTTGATATGTAATGGAATCCAGTTTTACTGGAAAGGAAAACTTAATTAAACGTCTAGTGGAAGTTTAAAAGAAACTTTTACTTTTTACTCCATTTTGTTTTAATTCTTCAGGATGACCCGACGCCCATCTTGGTTTGCCGTCAAGCCATTGTTTACAAGGATGATCCTTTCTCTCCCTTTGATGACGATGGCGTCTACATAAACAGTCCCCACTCCTCCACCTCCAGGATCATCAACGCTTACGGCAAGGAAAGGTTCCACAGTGACAAATGGTACGTCATGGGCATTGGTCACAACCTGAACAAGTGCCAGGAGGAAGACATACCCAGGAGAGACCAAGGTACTTCCAGGCGTCGTAGTTACCAGGTCTTCACACCTGTCCATGAGTACCTCTCCTTTATACACTCTCACCTCGACCTCCACAGCAGTGCACCTTTTACCAAGAATTAATTGTACAGTATTTTGCTCACTATAGCACTGTTTTAATAAAGTACTTATTCAATACACTTTATTTACCTTAAAGTTGTCCCCTAAAAGTTGGAAGGGGATGAATAAGCTACGGCTTCAAGAATATTGTATCAGTGGCGTCGTAAAGGTGAGGGCGCCTCGGGTGACACCATAGCCTCTAAATGGGACACTAATGCACAAAACATTGCTGCACCAACATAAGAGAAGAATCTTTAGTTTATATACAGCCTATAGAGAAAATCATTGATTTTGAAGGATTGAAAGCAAGGAA
The DNA here is from genome assembly GCA_009830355.1 of Cherax destructor. Taxonomy (NCBI): domain Eukaryota; kingdom Metazoa; phylum Arthropoda; class Malacostraca; order Decapoda; family Parastacidae; genus Cherax; species Cherax destructor. The sequence goes on from WNWK01030853.1 coordinate 13,581, forward strand.
ATGTAACTTCAGATTCACAGATGTTACCTGTACTCAAGGTGTAATCGGTACTAGTTTCTCAGATATTGATGAACGAATGAGCGCATGTTGCCTGTACTCGGTGGTATTTGAGTTTCTCCTCAATATTACTAAGATTATTTCTTTTAAAGATAAAGCATTAAACTGGTGGCTAAAGCGCTCGCTTCACACACGGAGGGCCCCGGTTCGATTCCCGGCGGGGTGGAAACATTTGGACGACTTTCATAACACCTAGCAGAAAAGGTAACTGGGTGTTAGTCGCATTCTGGGGGGAAAAATTGACACCACTGGGAGGAGGTGGAGCCGGGCCCCCCTTTGGGAGGAGGTGGAGCCAGGCCACCACTGGTGGGGAGAGGGGAGAGGCCCCCCTGGTGAGAGGGCCAGGCACCACGGTGAAGTGGGCAGGCCCCCCTGGTGAGGTGGGCCGGGCCACCCCCGTGGGAGGTGGAGCCAGCCCCAGCTTGGTGAGGAGGAAGGGGCCACCCTGAGGAGGGGGGAGCAGGCGCGGGTAGGGGGGGCGGGCCCCACCACTGAAGGAGGTGGCCAGGCCACCACCAGGGAGGGGGACTTTTGCCAGGGGGAGAGGCCAGGCCACCACGGGAGGGGAGCCAGGCCACCACTGGGTGAGGAGGTACCCGGCCACCACTGGGAGGGGGAGGTGGACCCCGGGCCCCCGCTGGTGAGGGGGGGTGGAGCCAGGCCCCCCTGGGAGGAGGGTGGAGCCAGGCCACCACTGGTGAGGAGGTGAGCCAGGCCCCCCACTGGTGAGGAGGTGGGGGCTGGGGCCACCACTGGAGGAGGTGGAGCCAGGCCCCCGCTGGTGAGGTGGACCCACCACCACTGGTGGGAGTGGGACAGGCCACCCCCGGGGGGGAGGGGGGAGCCGGGCCCTGGTGAGGGGGGGAGCCAGGCCACCACTGGTGAGGTGGAGCCCAGGCCACCGCTGGTGGGGAGGTGAGCCGGGCCACCACTGGGGGAGGTGGGAGCCACTGGTGAGGAGGTGAGCCAGGCCCCACTGGGGGGGGTGGAGCCAGGCCACCACTGGTGAGGAGGTGGACCAGGCCACCACTGGTGAGGAGGGGACCGGGCCACCACACCCACCACCCCAAAGAGAACACTGCGTTACCACACTTGCTTCAGAAAGCTCAAAATTTTGTTTTAAAAAACCTAAAAGAAAGGTTATTCAAAGCTTCAAAGAAGCAATAAAAACTGTCCCAGCCGTTGTGGGGTTTTACACAAATAACACATTCTTAAATTTCTCAAGTTCCTCTTTTTAAATTGTCCGCAAATGCCCATTTGATGTTGATGTCGCATGGATGATCTGTGTCCCCTTAGAAGATTTTATTTTCCACTAATAAATGTGACGACTATCTTTCGTGGGCTGTTTGACGGCCCACGGGTCACCGTCACGTTTTCAAGTTTTCTGTTTTCAGATGAGAAAAAAGGCTCCCGGAAAAAAAACAAAATGTGATTTTTTATGGAACTGCATGGGGAAGGAAAACCATATGTGTGCCCTACGCCCCGCCCCCGCACTCACCACACACATGTCTGACCACCCAAAATAGGTGAATTAATTTAACGGTGAGCTCACACACGGGCCAGGGGCATGACTCGACTGCAACTACAACAGGTGGGTAAAATGGTGAGTACACACAAACACTATAAGCACCAGTTTGGAACCCACACCTAGTTAAGCACGTCAGAAATTGAGAAAGTGCAAAGGTTTTACAACAAAATAGTTCACTTAGAGGAATGTCCTCAAGAAGGTTAAAGAAGTGTTTGGACATGGAAGACAGGAGGTTGGGGGGTGATAACGTATAAAAAATACTGTGGAATAGATAAGGTGGACAGAGACAGGATGTTCCAAAAGGGGACGGGAAAAAGGGGTCACAGTTGGAAGTTGAAACTCAGATGAGTCATAGGGATGTTAGGAAGTATTTCTTCAGTCACAAGTGGTCAGGAAGTGGAATAGTCTGAAAGTGACGTAGTGGAGCAGAACCATACATAGTTTTAAGACGGTATGATAAAGCTCATGGAGCAGGGAGAGAGAGGACTAGTAGCGATCAGTGAAGAGGCGGGGCCAGGAGCGATGAATCGACCTCAACCACAAATAGGTGAGTACAAATAGATGAGTACACACACACACAGTATCATGTAAAGAGAATTAGGAAGATATTGGTGGAGTTCTGGAAGCACGTCTTGAGGAAGCATCCACTCACGAGCAGTGGATCAACACGACCAACCATCCTCCACGGATACTTGAAGAAAACTGACAGCCTCACCTGTGACACACGTTCTTGTTTCCCGGTTCTCTCTACCAGGCTGTTGCTGCTGGTGGCACCTGCCTGATCAACCAGGCTGTTGCTGCTGTGGCACGCCTGCTGATCACAGGCTGTGCTGCTGGTAGCACGCCTGCCTGATCAATCTGGCTGTTGCTGCTGGTGGCACGCCTGCCTGATCAACCAGGCTGTTGCTGCTGATCGACGTCTGCCTGATCAACCAGGCTGTTGCTGTTGGTGGCACGCCTGCCTGATCAACCAGGCTGCTGTGTTAACGATAGAAGTTACCGACTTACTTAACCAGGCTGCTGCTGCTAGTGGGCACACCTGCCTGATCAAAACCAGTGTGCTGTTGCTGCTAGTGCACAGGCCTGCAGAGCCATCGCAACTGTTACTTCCTTGAGGTATGAGTCCTCTACCTCTAAAAACTCCCAGTAGTGTTCCAAAATGTTTTCCCGCGTGTGTTCACCCAGTGCTCCCAATCAGTGCCACAGACGTGGTCCCAGTACTCCCCATCAGTTGCCGGACGTGAGTCCCAGTGCTCCCCATCAGTGCCACGGACGTGGTCCAGTGCCTCCCAATCAGTGCCACAGACGTGGTCCCAGTGCTCCCCATCAGTGCCACGGACGTGGTCCCAGTGCTCCCCATCAGTGCCCGGACGTGGTCCCAGTGCTCCCATCGAGTGCCCCCGGACGTGGTCCCAGTGCTCCCCATCAGTACCACGGACGTGGTCCCAGTGCTCCCCATCAGTACCACGGACGTGGTCCCGGTGCTCCCATCAGTGCCACGGACGTGGTTCGTTCCCATCAGTGCCACGGACGTGGTTCCAGTGCTCCCCATCAGTGCCACGGACGTAGTCGCAGTAACTATGGCATTTAATAGGACAAGACGAGAAAGAGGACTGATGACCTAAAACTCCTTCTCATCTTCACCGATCTTCTTTGTATCGGACTGATGAATCCCAAAAGTGGCGAAACGTTTCACAGTAAAGAAACCCAAGTGCTGCGCATGTGTCTAATTAATCATTATATATATATATATATATGTATATATATATATATATATATATATATATATATATATATATATATATATATATATATATATATATTATATATATATATATATATTTTTGCCGATTAGGTAAAACTGGTCAATTAAACAAGAACTCATCTAAAATTAAGTCCGTTCTAAAAAAATTCTTATACGTTTAAAGATTTTTTTTTTTTTTCATTATGTTAATGTAAGAATTTATTATTTTGTACCAAGAGAACCTTTAAAACCTACCTAACCTTATTACAACAAGCGCAATTTAATTTAGCCTTACCCAACTAAATATATTTTAGTTACGTTAAAATTAATTTAATAATAAACAAACACAATGAAATATATTTTTTTTGTTATGTTCAGAATGATTTTGGCGAAATTATTGCATACACAAATTTTCACTTGTCTTATATGGCAAGGTAGCGTTGCTATTTAAGCCAAAATCGCAAGTTTTACCTAATCGGCACGACAAAATATACTTATATATATATATATATATATGTCGTGCCGATTACTAAACTGGTCAATTAGCAAGAACTCATCTAAAATTAAGTCCTTTCTAAAATTTTCTCTTATACGTTTAAAGATATATTTTTTTCATTTATGTTAATGTAAGAATTTATAATTTTGTACCAAGAGAAACTTTGAAAACCTACCCAACCTTATTACAACAAGCGCAATTTAATTTAGCCTAATCAACTAAATATATTTTAGATACGTTAACATTAATTTAATAATAAACAAACACAATGAAATATATTTATTTCGTTATGTTCAGAATGATTTTGGCGAAATTATTGCATACACAAATTTTCACTTGTCTTAAATGGCAAAGTGAGCGTTGCTATTTAAGCCAAAGTCGCAAGTTTTACCTAATCGGCACGACATATACATATATATATATATATATATATATATATATATATATATATATATATATATATATACATATATATATATATATATATATACATATATATATATATATATATATATATATATATATATATATATATATGTTTTATATATATATGTATATGTATATATATATATATATATATATATATATATATATATATATATATATATATATATGTCGTGTTAGTAAACTGTCATTAGCAAGAACTCATCTAAAATTAAGTCCTTTCAAAAATTTTTCTCTTATACTTTTAAGATAAAATTTTTTCATTTACGTTAATGGGGGGTATAATTTTTTTTCCAAGAGAAACTTTAAAAACCTACCAAACCCTTTATTACAACAAGCGCAATTTAATTTAGCCTACAACAAAATATTTTGGATACGTTAACATTATTATTAATAAACAACACAATGAAATATTTTTTTCTTAGGTTCAGAATGATTTTCCCGAAATTATTGCATACACAATTTAACCTTATATGGCAAGAAGCGCTTTGTATTTAAGCCAAAATCGAAAGTTTTACCAATCGATTTAAAAATAGTAGTTAGACTGTTGGGTTTAGTCCTGACTCTTTTTTTCTACCAGTTCTTCCTCTCACCGTATTCTTCTTCTGTCCCCCCCCATACCCTAGTAGGTCCTTACCTGAAATCTAATAACTATATAATATATATATATATTTATTACATATATATATATATATATATATATATTTTATTTTATATATATATATATATATATATATATATATATATATATATATATATATATATGTCGTGCTGATTAGGTAAACTGGTCAATTAGCAAGAACTCATCTAAAATTAAGTCCTTTCAAAAAATTTTCTTATACTTTTTAAGAGATATATTTTTTCATTTATGTTAATGTAAAAATTTATAATTTTGTACCAAGAGAAACTTTGAAAACCTACCTAACCTTATTACAACAAGTGCAATTTAATTTAGCCTAAACCCAACTAAATATATTTTAGATACGTTAACATTAATTTATTAATAAACAAACACAATGAAATATATTTTTCTTTAGGTTCAGAATGATTTTGGCGAAATTATTGCATACACAAATTTCGCTTGTCTTATATGGCAAGAAGCGCTTTGCTATTTAAGCCAAAATAGCAAGTTTTACCTAATCGTTAAAATATATTATATATGGTATCCTATTTATATTACTATTCTTCTCTATATATTTCGTATTTCGTATGTCCTTATAATAATAAAAATATATGATCGTGCCGATAGGTAAACTAATTATTAATATATAATATATATTGATATATAAAATAAAAGTTATATGTATGCAATAATGTAAAGCATCATTCTAGCAAACAATAAAAATTAAGTCCTTTCTTTTATTTAAATTTGTTAGAGATCTAATTCATTTATGAAGAAAAATTTTATAGCCAAGCTTAAAATATAACTTATTGCAAAGTGGCACTTTTAGTTCTCTGACCAAAAATATATTTAGATACAATTAATTTAATATAACAAACACAATGAAAATTATTTTCTTTGGGTTCAAATTTTTTTTTGAATTACAACACAATTTTTTTTATATCAAGAAGATTATTTTAATTAAAATAGCAAGTTTTATAATGGGCACGACATATATATATATATATATATATATATATATATATATATATATATATATATATATATATATATATATATATATATATATATATTCTTGGTTTGGTAAAATCAGATTTTGTTTAAGCTCATTTCTTATATAAGAGGTAATTGTGGAAATAACCGCAAAATTTCAACTTTCTGCTAGAAAAAAATATATTTCATGTGTTTTTCTTTATTAAATTAATGTTAACGTATCTAAAATATATTTAGTTGGTTAGCTAAATAAATTGCGCTTGTTGTTAAGGTTAGTAGGTTTCAAGTTTCTTGGTACAAAATATAAATTTTTATATTAACATAAATTAATAAAAATATATCTTTAAACATAAGAAAAAATTAGAAAGGACTTAATTTAGATGATTCTTGTATTTGACCAGCTTTACCTTGAATACATATATATATGTATAGTCGTGCCGTGATAAACTGGTATAAAGAACTCATCTAAAATTAAGTCCTTTCTAAAATTTTCTCTTATACGTTTAAGATATATTTTTCATTTATGTTAATGTAAGAATTTATAATTTTGTACCAAGAGAAACTTTGAAAACCTACCTAACCTTATTACAACAACCGCAATTTTATTTAGCCTAACCCAACTAAATATATTTTAGATACGTTAACATTAATTTAATAATAAACAAACACAATGAAATACGTATATATTTTTTTCGTTATGTTCAGAATGATTTTGGCGAAATTATTGCATACACAAATTTTCACTTGTCTTATATGGCAAGGTGAGCGTTGCTATTTAAGCCAAAATTGAGAGTTTTACCTAATCGGCACGACATATATATGTCGTGCCGATTAAGTAAAACTCGCGATTTTACTAAATAGCAACGCTCTGCTATATAATAACGAAAATTTGTGTATGCAATAATTTCTAAAATCATTCTGAACATAAAGAAAAAAATATATTTCAATGTGTTTGTTTATTATTATTATTAACATATCTAAATATATTTAGTTGGTTAGGCAAATTAAATTGCGCTTGTTGTATAAGGTTAAGTAATTTTCAAAGTTATCTTGTGCAAATTATAAATTTTACATTAACATAAATGAAAAATTATATCTTTAAACGTATAGAGAAAATTTTAGAAAGGACAATTTTAGATGAGTTCTTGCTAATTGACCAGTTTTTACTAATCGGCACGACATATATATATATACGTAATATATATATATATATATATATATATATATATATATATATATATATATATATATATATATATATATATATATATATATATATTCTTTTTTCTTTCAACACGTCGTTTCCCACCGAAGTGGGGTGGCCCAAAATGAAAAACGAAAGTTTCCCATTTTACATTTAGTAATATATACAGGAGAAGGGGTTACTAGCCCCTTGCTCCCAGCATGTTACTTGCCTCTTACGACACGCATGGCTTACGGAGGAAGAATTCTGTTCCACTTCCCCATGGAGATAAGAGGAAATAAGAACAAGAACTAGTAAGAAAATAGAATAAAACCAGAGGGTGTGTATATACATATGCTTGTACATGGATGTGTAGTGTGACCTAAGTGTAAGTAGAAGTAACAAGACATACCTGAAATCTTTCATGTTTATGAGACAGAAAAAAAGACACCAGCAATCCTACCATCATGAAAAACAAATACAGGCTTTCGTTTTACACTCACTTGGCAGGACAGGTAGTACTCCCTGGGCGGTTGCTGTCTCCCAACCTACTACCTATTATACATATATATATATATATATATATATATATATATATATATATATATATATATATATATATATATATATATATATATATATATATTTTTTTTTTTCATTAAAATATATTTAGTTGTTGGCTCAATTAAATTGCGCTTGTTGTAATAAGGTTAGGTAAGTTTCAAAAGTTTCTCTTGGTACAAAATTATAAATTCTTACATTAACATAATTGAAAATAATATATCTTTAAACGTAAGAGAAAATTTAGAAAGGACTTAATTTTAGATGAGTTCTTGCTAATTCACCAATTTTACCTAATCGGCACGACATATATATATATATATATATATATATATATATATATATATATATATATATATATATATATATATATATATATATATATATATAATATATATATTGTTATTTGGGGAAATTCAATTACAAAAACTCTTAAAAAATTGTCCTTTAAAATTTTTTTATAGTTTGATTTTTTTAATTTTTTTAAGTAAAATTTTTAATTTGTACCAAGAGAAACTTTTTAAAAACCCACCAACCTTTTTTTAAAAAAACGCAATTTTTTTAACCCCCAATAAAATATTTTAGATATTTTAAATTAATTTAATAATAAAAACAAATGAAAATATTTTTTGTTATGTTGAATTTTTGGGAAAAATTTTGCATAAAAAAATTTTCGCTTTTTATATAAAGAGATTTCATTTGGGGTTTTTAAAAGTTTTTTGAAAATTTTTAATTATAAATTTTTTATATATATATATATATATATATATATATGCCCCATTGGGAAATGGTCAATAGGAGAGCTCATTAAAAATTGTCCTTTTTAAAATTTTTTCTTTTACGTTTAAAGATATATTTTTTTTTTTTTGTTAATGTAAGAATTTATAATTTTGTACCCAAAAGAAACTTTTAAACCTACCTAAACCATTACAAAAAGGGAATTTATTTCCAACCCAACAAATATTTTAGATAAACATTAATTTAATAATAAACAAACAAATGAAATATTTTTTTCATTATGTTCAGAATGATTTTGGGGAAAATTTTGACACAATTTTCCCTTTATGGAAGGGGTTTTTTTAAGAAAACGTTTTCCAACGGACACATATATATTATTTAAAAAAAACTGGGGTTTGGTAAACCGATTTTGGGGTTAAAAAACAACGCATTCATTATAAGACAAGGAAAATTTGTGTATAAATTCAAAAAAATTCTTTAAATAACGAAAAAAAAATTTTTGTGTTTGTTTTTTTAAAAAATTTAAGTATCTAAAATATTTTAGGGCTAAAAAAGGGGTTTTTTAAAAGGGGTTGGGGGTTTTTGTTTCTCTTGGAAAAATTAAAATTTTTATTAAATAAATTAAAAAAAATATATTTTAAATATAAGAGAAAATTTTTGAAAGGACTTAATTTTAGATGAGTTTGTAATTGACCAGTTTTCCAATCGGCAGACAACATATATATATATAAAAAGGGGTTAAAAATTTTAAATTTGCAAGAATCATCTTTAAAAGTCCTTTTTTAAAATTTTTTTATACGTTTTAAAAATAATTTTTTTTTTTTTTTAATTTTAAAATTTTATTTTTAAAAAGGAAATAACACCAAAAACGCAATTTTTTTTTTAAAAAAAATATTTAGATAGTTAACATTTTTAAAAAAAAAAACAAAAATGTTTATTTTTTTCATTATGTTTAGAATGATTTTTTTTAAAAAAAAAAAACACTTGTTTAGGTTTTGCCAAAAAATTTTTTTAACGGAAAGACAAAAGCGCCAAAAAACTGCAATTTTGGTTAAAAGCAACGCCACCTTTCCCCCAAAAGACAAGCGAAAAGGGAAAATTTTTAAAAAAATTCTAAAAAAAAGAAAAAAAAAAATTTAATGTGTTTGTTTATTATTAAAATTGTTAACATCAAAAAATATTTGTTGGGTTATAAATTAAATTCGCTTGTTGTAAAAGGTTAGG
>WNWK01030854.1:0-23169 GCA_009830355.1 Cherax destructor
GTTTTTTAACTTTTTTGGTGGAAGCCCGGTCTGTCCACCATTTGGGACGAGCCATAAACCAGAGTGACCAAGACCATTTGGGACGGCCAGCAACCAAGTGAGCCAAGACCCGGACAAGCCAGAAAAGGGTGAGCCAAGACCACTTGGACGAGCCACAACCAAGTGAGCCAAGACCCTTGAAGCGAAATTGGATCTATTAAAAAAATGCCGAAATTATGTCTAATTTTTGGGAGAGAAAACTTTGGGGAAAAAAATATGCTTCCGTGGAGGAGGAGGAGGAGGTGAAGAACATAGAGAAAAATGGGGTAAAGGAAAAATTTGAGGTGGAATGGATGAAAAGGAGAATGTAAAGAGATGGAGGAGGTTTTGAAGAGGGGAGAAAAAAAATGAGGTGGAGGAGGAAGATGAAGTGGAGAAGAATCAACGTAGTGGAAAAAGCAAAAAAAATAAATGAAAGAAGGATTGGGGAGTGACCAAAAAAGGATTATATATTCTTTCACATATGGGGGAAGGGCGACCTACATGTCAGACTGTGGAACACGGAACATCCCCCTTCTGTTGTTGCTAGACAATAAATTTTTGAAGATGGTTAAACATACATTTAAAAATTTGAAATTCTCCTAGTCATGGGGTAAAAAAACTGTTAAATTTATCAAATAAAATTTTTTGATACAGTGTATTTTGGGGGGTTCCGTTTGGTGTTTACCACCGGCACTCTGATACTCAATAGTTCAACTCTGGATCCCCCTTTTTATTTACCCGGAATGCAACATTTAGGGGCTTAAATATGAAACGTGTGACAACAACTAATACTCCAGTCCGGCTAACGGAAGTTGTATTAGTAATTTTGGGCCCTGACTTTTTTGGTTACCCTTTAATTTTATATATGTTACTTATGTATGTTAATTTTTAACTGTATTTATGTGTACCGGGACCTAAATAACATGGCGCCAGTAATACCAGCGCGCGGGGTTACTAGCATCACAGCCCCCCGTGCAACAGTGGTTGGACGGTGGTCAGTGGAGAGTGGTCGCAGTTCCTGAGTGCTTTGGGTTTTGGGGGGGGTTAATCATGGCGTGCTCAGTTTTTTAAAAACTGGGGTTGGAGTGCTGAAGGAGGAGGTCCTGCTTCTCCAGGGGGTTTAGGGTGAAGGTTTCACCCCAATGGGTTTGGAAGTGAGGGGAGGTCCTGTTTCCCAGGGGGAAATTAGGAGGCTAAAGGTTCACCTAAAGGGTTTTTGGGAAGAGAGGGTGAGGTGGCTGCAGTTCTGGGGGGGAATAGGGATAGTAGTGGGTGCAGTCTGCCACTCCCTGCGAGGAGGGTAAAGGGGGAAGGAAAAAAAAGGCTCCGGGGTGAGGTGCGTCACCCCTGCTCAAGTGGCAAGTGGTTCCCAGTAATGGGGGAACATCAAAAAAAGGGGTTAAGAAGAGAAGGAGGAAATCGCTTCTCTTTCTTCAGGATAGTGTACTCCATGGCCATAATAAATACTCTTCCCCAAGTGGGTAAGGGTACTACTTAAGTAAAGGGAAAAAGGTACTATTTCCCCCTGCTAATAGGGTAAGCGAATTTTTGTGGTAGGTGACTCGGGTAAATGGACCGTGTTTTCTGTAATGGGAAAAAAAAGGGAGAGGGTGTGCTTCCCCGGGAGCTGGTGTTAGGACATAGTAAACAGGTTGGGATAATATATGTCGGGTTTGGGGAACGCCCATTATCTGTCTCAGTGCTGGGGGAAATGATTTTGGGGGGGTAGGAGAAGAGCTGCTAGTTGGACAGGTCAGCTATAGAGCTAATTAAGCCCAAAGGGGGGGCCCCAATCATATGACATCTTGCCTAGGAGGGGGAAATGAATGGTTATCTGGGGAATTGGGTGCAAATTGCTGGCTAGACAGCTGCAAGGAACTTCAATCCCATTCATTGACAACTGGGACAACATGGAAAAACATGAATGTATGAAAGGGATGGGGTACACTCTCTGGACAGGGTAAGCACTTGCCAACTCGATCGGGGGCCATTGCTGACATGCCGGGATTTTAAACTGATAGAAGATAGAGGTATGGGTTGTGGGGGAAAACAGCGTTAGGAACACTGGCTGAAAACAGTAAGTGTATAAAGAAATTCATCATAAAGTTACAAATAAATACAAGGGATCAGGTCACAAACAAGGAGACAGTGGGGGAAACAAAAACTAGCTCCAAAGGTTTACTATACTAATAGCAGGGTGAAAAAATAAATGATGGTTAAGTTTAAATTTGAAAGTGGGAAACAGATATTACCTAAAAGGGGGGCCTGGCTCAATCTAAAAAGAAGAGGTTGCCTTCGAATGTCCATAAATATAAATTTTTCCCACACTGAATCAACAGGAAGGGGGGGAAAGTTTATTCGGCAATTTAAATTGTTGGGAAAGATATAAAATTAAAGGCGGCCACTGAATCTGTTTGTTGTTTCTTAGGGCCTTTAAAACTTATCTTGGGGGGGATTTACAGGCCCCCAAATCTTGAAAAGGGTAGTAAACTTTATGGGATGAAATTGAAGGCACTACATATGAAAATGTTGTGCTAATGGGAATTTCAACTTTAGACAAATTGCTGGGCAATTTGACAGGAAATTTAAGTCAAGGACTTTCTTGATACGATTCGGGATTGTTTTAAAACAGTTTTGACAGAACCAACTGAGGAAATAACCTGCTAGACTTGGTTCTTGCCAGCAGGGAATCGCAAATTTAAATTTCGAGGTTAATGATAGTTTGGGGGAAAGTGATCACAAATCCCCCAGTTTTAATATATCATGGAATTACCATAATAATTGCAATCAAGTCTCTGCCCCTGACTTCCGCCTGGCTGATTTTGTAGGACTAAAAAATTCCTGGGTAGGCTGAACTGGAATGACCTGACGGGGGGGTGGTAGGTGGTGTTTGCCAATATGATTTTTCAGAGAATAGTTCTGCTGCTCAGACAACTTATGTTCCTAATAGAAATCAGCCAAAAATGATCCTAAGTGGATGAACAATAGATTAAAACACCCTTTTGGGTAAAAAGAGAGGCTAAAAAGGCAAATAAAAAGAGGAGGGGGGCAATTAAGTAATCAATATATTCAGTTAAAGAGAGAAAAAAAAAAGGAATAAGAAAAAGCAAAAAGACTATGAGGTTAAAGTTGCAAGAGAATCGAAGACTAACCCAAAAAATTTTCAGGTTAAATAATTGGGGCGTAGGCCCCCCAAAAATTACTCAGGTACTCCTCAGTGATAAGGGAAAAGTGTAGATTTTTTTCACTTCTTCTCTCAGTTTTTCCCGGAAGATACTAGCGATATTCCGAAATAATAAATTATGAGAAAAGGACGATAGTAAACTTAAAAGTTGGGTCCAAAAATGACATGGTCCTTAGACAAAAGATAAATTAAAACCTAACAAATCCCAGGCCCCGATGAACTGTTTCAAAGGGGTTTTAAGGAATGTAAAAAGGGGGCTTGCAAAAAAATTTGGGTAAACTTTTTAACATATCAGAAACTGGCATGGTGCCAGATAAGTGGAAAATTGCAAAAGTAATACCTATTTTCAAAGCGGAGACGGTCCCCAGCTTAACTATTTACCAATACCTAACCTCCATGTGGGAAATTTATGGAATCAATAGCCGGAATTCAGCCATCTTGAAAAGCATAAATTAATCAAGAATCTCACAGGTTTTTTCAAAAGGGGGGGTTTCCCGCCTTACAAATTTAAAAACTTTTTTTACTAAGGTATTTGAGGGGGTAGATCATGGTAATAATATGATGTTGTGTATATGGACCCGTAAGGCTTTTGATAGAGTCCCCCATCAGAGACTATTGAGAAAATTAAGGCACACGGAATAGGGGGAGAAATTTTTTTCCCGGATAGAGGGATGGTTGACAAATAGGCAGCAGAGGTTTGCATAAATGGGGAGAAATCAAGTGGGAAGTTCCCAAACGGTGTTCCACAGGGGGCAGTATTGGGCCTTTTGTTCCCAAACTCATAAACGACATAGATGAGGGGAAAAAATAGCGCAAGCAAGTTTTCCGATGACACCAAAAAAAGGGCCCTCCCAAATTTATTCAAATGAGGACATTAGAGCCTCCCGGAAGATTTGAAAAACTGATGCATTTCGGGGGTGGGAATGCATTTAATATAGATAAATGCAAAGTTCTAAATATTGGACGGACAATAACCATGCCACATATAAACTAAATAATATAGATCTTAATACTCTGATTCGAAAAGGATTTGGAGTTCTGGTTGCGTTCTAAAAAAGACAGAGTGCATAAGTGTTCAAAAAAAGGAACAGAATCCTTGGCTTCATATCAAAAGCAAAAAAATAGGAGTCCTCAGGGTTTTTCTTCAACTCTATATATCCTTGGGGCCTCATCTAGATTATGCACAGTTTTTCCGTATTACAGAAAGGATTAAATGCTCTGGAAAACGTACAAAAGGAGGATATAAGTTATCCCCTGTATCAGAAATCTTCCCCCATGAGGATAGACTTGGGCCCTGAATCTGCACCCCTGAAAGACGTAGAATTAGGGGGGTATGATTGGGTGTATAAATGGAAAACAGGAAAAAATAAAGGTGATGAAATAGGGGCTAAAAAAATCTAGTATTTACAGGACTCCACAATGGCTTTAATTGATAAAATTTAGATTCAGGGAAAGGGTATGGAAAAACATTGGTTTTAATAGAGTTGTCGATGGTGGAAAAAATCCCGATACGTTATAGAGGCTAAAACGTTGTGTGGTTTTAAAAAAGGGTAGATAAAAATAGTGGGTGCGGGTGGGGGTGAGTTGGGCCTGACTGTTTTGCTACTAGGTCAGATGCCGTGCCCCTTTCCTTAAGTGGATGTAACCTGACCTGGCTGGGTCGGGTTGGCTTAAGCCGGGGGGGAAATTGGACCCCGTCCCATGGGGCCCGTAGGCCTGCTGCAGTGTTCCTTCTTTCTTTGTTCTTATGTTCTTATTTAAACCCGAAACAGTCTGGGGCTGGAGATGATGTACCTGTCAGTTCTCATTCAGTGAACACACACCCAAAACCCCACAATCCTCATCCCTAACTGCTCACGACTGATCCTTTATCGACCAGCACCTCTACACGATCTTCCCACCTCTCAATGGGGCCCCAAACCCCTTTCCCAAGGGACTCTTCCCCCCCCTCCACATCCAAACCCTCTTTTCACTTCTATAAAACTCTCAGACATTCCCCCCCCAAGGGGTCATCCCTACTAAGCCCCCAACCACCCAGAACATATACAACTTAAAATCATTCCTGTCAGGAATGAAGAAAAAATTTGTGATTCGAAGACCCTTGGGGAAAGGTCCCCGGGACCATGGTTATAAACACCTCTCTGACAGAGGAACAAAAAATGGTCAGGCCAAACATGTCCAATAATGTTGACCAACATTTATCCCTCCCGAAGCACCAATTTAAAAAACTGTTTTTCGGCATCAGGTAGCTAAGACAGGAATAACGTTTTGGGCACATCGTACCTAACGTTTCGACCTTCATGGGTTCAAGGACGCTGTCAGTTCAATGGAACTTTCTAAAAAGTTTACCCTGGAAAGAAAAAAGACGACTATATTTTAAAGCACAAGGTGCATCGGAACCCCAAGGAAGCTTGATCTAATTCATTTCTTTTCCACCACGACCCGCCCAAAGTGTTGGTCGTCATAGGTTTCTTCCCTCGTGCTCTAAAAATCTGTGACGATAAATACCAGACAGCACAAATCACAGGAACATTTTCTCCACACTCTAATTTACTGCACATATGATCCACGCCTGCAAGGGAAGGTCCTCGAAGCCACACCACTGTTGGGTGGACCCGTCGACAAAAGCTGCATCTATTTAAAAAGATACCCCGGGTCCCCCGGTCAACAATCCTACCCCCCGAGTCTACAGTATTGGTGAGAGAGCGTCATCGGGGGAACTGGTCTTAAAAACAAGTGCTAGTGAGGAGGATTATTCCCAAATGTCCGCCTCACAGTGTCCTGAACAACCATTACATTTCAGAGCGCAGAAGTCCCTCATTTCACTCTCGCGTTATTGGAACGGCGAATCTTCGAAAAACTTTATAATTTTCACCGAATCACTGAGCACTGATATAAGTTCATCTGTCGTGTTTTTAGCGCAACGGCGTCTGTGTACGCTGAAGGTACCCAGGAAACTGATGCAGTACTTATATATATATATATATATATATATATATATATATTTTATATATATATATATATATATATATATATATATATATATATATATTTTTTTTTTAATTATTTAACCACGAAAAAATGGTATTAAATACAACACTGCGCTGGGTTCGAACCCATGTTGCACTGGCCCGTCATTGTGAGCGACAACCCATGGGCTTGTGGAAGGCTCATGTGGTTTGCTCACAATGACGGGGTGAACATGGGTTCGAACCTGGGGACCCGGTTTTTTTATATATATATATATATATATATATATATATATATATATATATATATATATATATATATATATATATATATATATATATATATATATATATATATATTATATTATATTCCTTGGGTGGTCTGATTCCTGACAAATTAAACTTTTTTTTTTGGAGCATCACTTTGTGCCCTTAAAAAGGGATGGGGGAATTGGCCCAAATTACAGTGGAACATTTTCCCCGGCCTCGTTTCAAAAGCTACTGTCAAGTATTCCGCAGGGCGCCATCATGCTTAAACCCAAACCAGCTTGGCTTTGGGGTCTCTCAAGGAAGTAAAGCAGCGGTTCATGCATGGGGTATATCAACAACCTGCCGAGGACAATGCAGTGGAAAAATTAGATCTCAAAAAGCATTTAATCTCCTGAAAGGCGTGGTTTTTATCATTTGTAAAAGAACTTTTCCCAGGTTTTTCCCCTTTTGTTTCAGCTGCATATAGCAAGGAATCAATCTCCTTTTGGGAGAGCATGAAATCCATCATCGGGGGGGTGTCAGCACCTTTTCTCTTCTGTATAGCAGTTGGGAAATCACAGTCAGACTGACCAGTGAGGAAAACATCTGATGCGTGATATCAAAACTGGAGCAACAGTCATTCCCTACAAATAGCCTCTTGCTTGAACACCTCGGGGAAGCGTGCCATTGACACAATTCTCGGGAAAAAATTGGAAAAATTGGGGAAATGGAAAAACGTAAATCTTGCCCCCACGTGCCTTGTCCTTCTCACAAAGTGCTTGAGTCTGCCCAGGTTGCATTTTCAAGATGTGAACCTTCATATCCCTATACTGCACAAATTTATATCCTGGGCAGATTTTAAAAAAGTTTTTAACCCTTATTAGAAGATGGGCAGTGGGCCCAAGCTACACTCCCAGTCAGACTAGGAAGCACTGGTGCCCCAAGTCATCACAGATTGCGCTGCCTGCTTTTTGTCTTCATGCTTTCATCCAGAGGGGCAGCGATTTTTCTGAACATCTTAGGGGCAAGACTGGAGTCCATGACCGAAGGTTCGTTGCGACCAGGATCTGGGGTAATCTAACGGGGTCTGAAACCAGACCTGCTCCCCCCCCAACTACAAACAGTCGCACTGGGGTGGCCCCAAAAGTGAGAACAAGCCTCAACAATGCTTAAGTGTGTCAGGAAGGATAAAAGGGCCCCCCCTCCTGGAAGTGGAAAACTCCTCATGCAGGTGACTTTCTGATGGCTGTTCCCAACTCCAGCCTTTGGGACACGCCTCGACCCCGACCATCTGCACTGGTGTTGTCCTTCGCTTGCCGCCCCCATTTCGCCGAACACAGGTGTATTTGTGGATTGAACGCAGACCGATTCGGGGGCCATGGTCTTATGTGCCGTAAACCGGGGAAAAATTACAAGCAGAAAAGGGGTTTAAAAAATTTTCAAGGGGCCTCACAACGCGGATGCCCAGCAAAAGAAGCACCCCCAAATATGCAGTTTTATGGGGCCAAAAAACGTCCCCCTGGACAGACGGCAAGCAGGTGGTGTGGGACTACATATGTACATCTACTTTGGTGTTACCTATCTCCAATAAATAAGGAGGAAGGAGGGGGCAGCTGGCAGCTTCAGAGAGTCCCAAAAATTTGAAAATATGGAGAACTTTCATTATATGTTTTTCCCTGGCCAAGACCCGGCCATGGGAAAAAAGGGATCTAAGTTCCTTAAGAAGTTAGGCAAAAAAACCCATCAGGGGAACAAGGGTTCCCGGGCACTAGTTTTCTGTTTAGCGCTCAGCGCTGCTGTTCAGAGGGGGAATACCTGCTGTATTTGGGGATGGCCCCCGCTCTGAGGGGGGTGGATGAGATTTTCGCATTATAATCAGTGACAAACACGTAAAATATGTACTAAACAGGTATCTCTTATACCTCATGTACTGTATATGCCATCTTTATATCAACAACAACAGGAGGCCTGGTCCAAAGGGGGGCTGCGTGGGCGTTGCCCCCAATTCCCCCGGGAACTCGGTATTAGTAAAAATGAATGAAAAGATGGGGTGGAAAGGGGAAGTGGAATATTCAAATGGGTTCAGGAAGAAATAAAAATATTCTTCCTTGAACCCTTTTTGTCTATTTCCAGGCATGGGCCCCAATTTACCAGGGGTGGCCCCATCGTATATATATATATATATATATATATATATATATATATATATATATATATATATATATATATATATATATATTTTTTTTTTTTTAGAAATCGGCCGTTTCCCCACCAAGGGGGGGGCCCCGAAAAAAATTTTATCATCATTCACTCCATCCTGTCTTGCCAGAGGGTGTTTTACACAAGTTAAAAAACCAACATTAACCTCCTCCTTCAGAGTCCGGCACTTATTTTCCCATCTCAGAACTCAAGCCCGGCCTGCCTTTCCCCTGAACCCCTTCATAAATGTTACTTTGCTCACCTCCAACACCCGTCAAGTTTTAAAAAACCATATCCTCCTATAAAATCGCCACACTGCTTGCTGGAAGCCCAAAGCCCCCCCAAAAAAAACTTCCTTTACCCCCTCCCTCCACCCTTTCCTAGGCCACCCCCTACCCCCCTTCCCTCCCTACAGATTTTTACACCCCGAAGTCCTCTGTCTCTTCCATTCTCTCTCATGTCCAAACCACCTCCCAACCCCCCCTCAGCTCTCTGGGCAATCGTTTGGTAATCCCCCACCTCCCCTTTAATTTCCCAAAATCAAATTTTCCTTTTATTCACACCACACTTGACCTCAGACACGACATTTCCCTGCCTCCCGCCTTCTCCCGTTGCAACATTCATCACCCATGTTACACCCCTATAAGGCGTTGGTATAACTATACTCATACATTCCCCCTCTTTCTTCCATGGACAAAGGGTTTTTTGTCTCCACAGACTCCAAATGTCCCTCCCCCCCCCTCATCAAATTTATGATTCACCTCATCCTTCATAACCCATCCCCGACATGTCCCTCCCAAATATCTGAAACATTCACCTCCTCCCTCTCTCCCCCCAATCGTATCCAATCTTTTCACCTATTCTTTTTGTTATCCTTCACCTTACTCTTTCCTATATTCACTTTCAATTTTCTTCTTTTAAAACCCTCCCAAAATTTATCCACCAACCTCTGAAAAACCCCTTAAATCTCCCAAAAACACAGTGTCATCAGCAAAAAACAACGGCCTCGCATTCACTTCTCTTAAAAACCCCTCTATAAATATATTGAACAACCACGGGGACATCCCCCCCCTTTTCTAAGGCCCCTTTTTCTGGGGAAAAAGTCCCCCTTTCCCCCCTACACACTCTAACCAGCCTCACTATCCTCATAAAAAAATCTTTACTGCTTTCAGTAACCTTCCTCCCATTCCATAAACCCGCAACATCCCACATTGCCCCCCATCTACCGTATATACCCCCTTTTTCCCAAAACCATAAATGCCACAAAAAAATCTTTCCCTTTTCCAAATACTGTTCACCTTTTGTTTCCTGTAAACACTTGGCTCAACCCCCCACCTTTCCTAAAGCCCCTTGTTCATCTGCTATCCACTTTCTGTCTTACTTTAATTCTTTCAATAATAACTCTACCATACACTTTGGTACACTCCCAAAAATTATTCCCCCTATAATTTTGCACTCTCTTTTGCCCCCTTTGCCTTTATAAAAAGGAACAATCACGCTCTCTCCAACCCCTGGTACCTTCCCTCTTCCATACATTTAAAATAATAGCCCCCCAAATAAACTTTCCCCATTTTTAACATTTCTATCTTTATCCCATCAACCCCATCCTTACCCTTTCATTCTACCTACTCCCCCACAATTTCCCCCTACACTCACAACTGGCTCTTACACCCCTAAAAGATGTTATTCCCCCTTTGCCCTACACACGAAATCACAGCTTCCTTCTTCTTCAACATTTAACAACTCCTCAAAATATTCTCTCCATTTTCCCCGATACCTCTAACTCTCCATTTAACTGTCAAATCTGTTCTCTGGCTTCCTCAACTTATTAATCTCATTCCAAAATTTTTTCTTATTTTCAACAAAATTTTCTGGTAAAACTCCCCCTCTCTCATCCTCTCTTTTTTCATTGCTTCACCACCTTTTTAAACCCCTCTTTTTTTCTCAATATACTCTTCCCCCCTTGCATCACTTCTTTGTAAAAAACCCCTCATATGCTAACTTTTTTCCCCTTTCTACTCTCTTCATCATCATTCCCAAGCTCCCCTTCCCCCCCCACCCACTCGCCTGTAACCCAAACCCCTGAACACTCTAACACTACATTTTAAATCTATCCCCAAAATTTTCAACCCCATTGCCCCCCTCACTACCCATCTATCCTCCCCTCTTACTTACGATTCTTTTTTCCTTTATCCCATGTCCTTTTTCTCCCCCGGCTATAACTAAAAAATGATCCGTATTCTTGGCCCCCCTATAAACATGTACATCCTGAAGTCTATAACAGTCTTTTATCAACCCAAAACATGTCCCAAAAAACTACTATTTCCCCTCATCATATCTTGTATACTTATTTATCCCCTTTTCATTTACACCTTTAAAAATTACCTACCACCCCTCTCTACATGTTTTTCCTACTTTAGCATTTAGGTCCCCTACCCCAATTACTCTCTCATTTGGTTCAAAAATTCCCAACATTCTTAAAATCTCCCAAAATCTCTCTCCTCCTCTACCTCCCTCTTCTAGGGGCATACACCTTTTTATGTGTGTGTGTGTGTGTGTGTGTGTTTTTGTGTGTATGCAATGCTATCAATGCTACGACATTGTATTATTGAAAAAAGGGGTTTTTTCTCTTTCTCGCTGCTTTTTCCCCCAAGGGGGAGCTTGCAGGTGTTCTGTGGCAGTGCGGGTAACGAGGTGTGAGGTTCAAAATGCGTCCTGCATGACGCACTGCGTCCCTGCATGACCCCTGACTGAATGGGGTTCTTCCCGTTCCCTTAGAAGCTAACAATGAATACAAGTACTTTATTTGACTTTTTTGTTATCTCGGAGGTAATTTAAAATATGTTACTGTGTATGATAATTGTAATTATGTATACCTAAATAAACTTATTAAATTTTAGGCGCATCCCAGAGGTCAGCTTCCCAACCCCCCCTCCCCCAGGGTCAGGGGACCCCACCTCCCCAGAGGTCAGCCCCCCCCCCCCTCCCCCCGAGGGCGCTTGCCCCACCCACCTCCCCAGGGTCAGCTTTCCCCACCCACCTCCCCCGAGGTAGCCCCCCCACCTCCCCCCGAGGTCAGCTTGCCAAACCCCCCCTCCCCAGAGGTCAGCGCCCCCCCCCTCCCCCGGGTCAGCCGGGCCCCCCCACCTCCCCCCGGTCAGCTTGGGACCCCACCTCCCCCGAGGTCAGCCGCACACCCCCCCTCCCCAGAGGTCAGCCACACACCCCACCTCCCCCGATGCTTGCCACACCCACCTCCCCTAGCGCCCACCCACCTCCCAGAGGTCAGCTTTCGCACACCCCCCCTCCCCCGAGGTCAGGGCACCCCCCCCCCCCCCAGAGGCGCTTGCCCCACCCCCCCCAGAGGTCAGCTTGCCCCCCCCACCTCCCCCGAGGCGCTTTCCCCCCCCCCCAACTCCCCAGAGGTCGCTTGGGTACCCCACCTCCCCCGAGGTCGCTTGCCCCCCCCACCTCCCCAGGGTCAGCGCCACACCCCCCCCTCCCCAGAGGGCAGCTTGCACACCCCCCCCCCCAGGGTCGCTTGCCCCACCCCACCTCCCCAGAGGTCGTTTGCCCCCACCCACCCCCCCAGGGGGCTTGCCACACCTCACCCCCCCAGAGGTCAGCCCACCCCCCCCCCCCCAGGGTCGCCCACACCCCACCTCCCAGAGGTCAGCGCGCACACCCCCCCCCCCAGAGGTCAGTTTTCGCCACCCCCCCTCCCCAGAGGTCGGCCCCCCCACCCCCCCAGAGGTCCCCACACACCCCCCTCCCGGGATTGGCCACCCCCCTCCCCAGAGGTCAGTTTGCCCACCCCACCCCCCCCAGAGGTCAGCTTCCCCACACCCCCCCCTCCCCAGAGGTCAGCGCCTCCCCACCCCCCCCAGTCGCTTGCCACACCCCCCCTCCCCAGAGGTCAGCTTGCCACCCCCACCTCCCCAGGGTCAGCTTCCCCACCCACCCCCAGAGGTCAGCTTGCCACCCCCACCTCCCAGAGGTCAGTTTTTACCCCACCCCCCCAGAGATCACATGCCCCCCACCTCCTCAGGGTGCTTGCCACCCCCCCCCCCCAGAGTCAGCGCCCCCCCACCCCCCCGGGGTTGCTTGCCCCCCCCCACCTCCTCAGAGGTCAGCTTCCACCCCCCCCCCCAGGGGTCATCCCCCACCCCCCCAGGGGATTAAACACCCCACCCCCCCCAGAGGAGTGGCCCCCTTCCTAAAGGGGGTGTTCCCCCAACCCCCCAAGGGGTCATTCCCCTGGGGGCAGACTGGGGGCAGGCCGGGGGGGGCTGCGGGGCGAGGCTGCGGGCAGGCTGGGGGCGGCTGGGGGCAGGGCGGGGGCGGGGCTGCGGGGGGGATCGGGGAGGCTGGGGGCAGGCTGCTGGGGCGGGCTGCGGGGCAGGCTGCGGGGCGAGACTGGGGGGGCGAGACTGCGGGGGCAGCGGGGGGGCGAGGCTGCGGGGGGACTGCGGGGCGAGACTGCGGGGCGAGACTGGGGGGGCAGGCTGGGGGGGCGAGACTGCGGGGGGGGCTGCGGGGGCGGGGCTGGGCGAGACTGGGGGCGAGACTGCGGGGCGAGACTGCGGGGGGGAGGCTGCGGGGGCAGGCTGGGGGGCAGGCTGGGGGGGGGGCTGCGGGGCGGACTGCGGGGGCGAGACTGCGGGGGCAGGCTGGGGGGGCAGGCGCGGGGCGGGACTGGGGGGGCGGGCTGCGGGGTGAGGCTGGGGGCGGACTGGGGGGGCGGACTGGGGGCGAGACTGCGGGGCGAGGCTGGGGGGGCGGGCTGCGGGGGCGGGCTGGGGGGGCAGGCTGGGGGGGCAGACGGGGGGCGAAGCTGCGGGGGCAGACTGCGGGGGCGGGCTGCGGGGGCGGATGCGGGCAGGCTGGGGGGGCGAACTGCGGGGGGGGGCTGGGGGCAGACTGCGGGGGCGGGGCTGGGGGGCAGGCTGCGGGGCGGACTGGGGGGGCGAACTGCGGGGGCGAGACTGCGGGGGGGCTGCCGAGACTGCGGGGGCGAGGCTGGGGGGCGAGACTGCGGGGGCGGGGCGGGGGGGGGCGGACTGCGGGGGCGGGCTGCGGGGGCGGGGCTGGGGGGGCGGCTGGGGGGGCGGGCTGCGGGGGCGGGGCTGGGGGGAGGCTGCGGGGCGGGCTGCGGGGGCGAGGCTGCGGGGCAGACTGGGGGGGCGAGGCTGGGGGGCGAGACTGCGGGGGCGGGGGCTGCTGGGGCGAGACTGGGGGCGGTGGGGGCAGGTGCGGGGCGAGACTGCGGGGGCAGGCTGCGGGGGCGAGCTGGGGGGGCAGGCTGGGGGGGCGAGGCTGCGGGGCGGGGCTGCGGGGGTGAGGCTACGGGGGGGCTGCGGGGCGAGGCTACGGGGGCGAGGCTGGGGGGCGAGGCTGGGGGGGGCAGGCTGGGGGGGCGAGGCTGCGGGGGCGGGCTACGGGGGCGGGCTGGGGGGCGGGGCTGGGGGGGCGGGCTGGGGGGCAGGCTGCGGGGGCGAGGCTGCGGGGGCGGGCTGCGGGGGCAGGCTGCGGGGCGGGCTGCGGGGGCGAGGCTGCGGGGTCAGGCGGGGGGGGGCAGGCTGCGGGGGCAGGCTGCGGGGGGCAGGCTAGGGGCAGGCTGCGGGGCGAGGCTGGGGGGGGCGGGTGGGGGCGGGGCGGGGGGGGGCAGGCTACGGGGGCGGGCTGCGGGGGCGAGGCTGCGGGGGCAGGCTGCGGGGGCAGGCTGCGGGGGGGGCTGGGGGGGAGGCTGCGGGGTCAGGCTGCGGGGCGGGGCTGGGGGGGGCGGGCGGGGGGGGGGGCTACGGGGGCAGGCGGGGGGGCAGGCTGCGGGGGCGAGGCTGCGGGGGGGGCTGGGGGGCGGGCTGCGGGGGGGGCTGGGGGGTCGAGGCTGCGGGCGGGCTGCGGGGTGGGGACCTCAAAGGGGGATAACCATTCTCTTCATCTAAATCCGGCACTGAGTCTCACTATCAAACGTATTTTCAAAGGGGGATCAGCGCATGACCAGTGACATCAAGGATCAGTTATCCGGGGATAAAGTCTGCAACATTTGGTTTTTTTTTCAATATTTGATGAATAGACTGATGTGGCATCGTGTTGATTGCTGGGGTTTACAAAATATGTTCACTCAGGTTCAAGTTCCTCTTTTGTTCTCTTGAAACAACACCAAGGGTTCAGATATTTTGGAAAAAAGGGTTTTCTTTCTTTATATCAGAAAATCTTTTGTGGGATGTCTGAGGTGTTGCTTTTATGGAGCACCCGCGTGGGGGACAAAATCTGGATCTCAAGTTTGGGAAAAAACAACTAAAAAATGAAAGGCATTCATTGTATGAACCATTGTCATCACTGACCTCAAAATCCCCAGCTCCACTAGGGGGCTTTTTTGGGTCAAACAATTCTTGGAATTTTGTCGAAAAGTTTCAACACGATTTTCAAGCAGTTATGTATTGACATGGATCCTGGCCATCATTTGCCCTTTTCCCCATAAATTTCGATGACTATTCAAAAGGGAAAAGATTTGGGTTAAAGATAAACTCAAATTATTTTTTTAAGTTCAGAGAAAGAGGAAATTTTTTTCCTGGTGGATGATGTGGGAAAGCATGACCCCCCTGCATGTTTTGGGTTTACATTTTTTGAAAAGTTCAAAGCTGAAACCAGATGAAGGAAGGAATATACAGACATCATAAAATTCATGGATTCTTTACATGCCCTAGCAAGCTGGAAAATTGCAAGAGAAATCAAAAAAATTTAAAAAATGTTTTTTAATTTTTGAGAAACTGTCATCAATTCTTTACGTTGGTGATGAAGACAAATGATCCCAGTGATGAAACATGTCCCAGTGATGAAGGCAGGTGATCCCAGTGATGGGGCAAGTGATCCCCGTGATGAAAGCAAGTGGTCCCCGTGATGAAACGGTGATCCCCGTGATGAAAAAGGGAGGTGATCCCTGATGAAAGGGAGGTGATCCCCGTGATGAAGGCAGGTGATCCCCGTGATGAAACCGGTGATCCCAGTGATGGGGCATGTGATCCCAGTGATGAAGAGCGTGATCCCAGTGATGAAGAGCAAGTGATCCCAGTGATGAAGAGCAGGTGATCCCCGTGATGAGACAAGTGATCCCAGTGATGGGGGCAAGTGATCCCAGTGATAAGAAAGTGATCCCAGTGATGAAGAACAAGTGATCCCAGTGATGAAGAGCAAGTATCCCCTGTGAAGACCAAGTGATCCCAGTGATGAAGAGCAAGTGATCCCAGTGATGGGGCAGGTGATCCCCGGATAAGAGCAAGTGATCCCCGGATGAAGGCAGGGGCCCAGTGATGAAGAGCAAGTGATCCCCCCGGTGAAGAGCAAGTGATCCCAGTGATGAAGAGCAAGTGATCCCGTGATGGGGCAAGTGATCCCATGATGAAAAGGGAAGTGATCCCCGTGATGAAGGCAAGTGATCCCCGTGATGGGGCAAGTGATCCCCGTGATGAAAGCAGGTGATCCCAGTGATGAAGGCAAGGATCCCAGTGATGAAGGCAGGTGATCCCAGTGATGAAGGCAAGTGATCCCCTGATGAAGGCAAGTGATCCCAGTGGAAGAGCAAGTGATCCCGTGATGAAGACAAGTGATCCCAGGTGAAGAGCAAGTGATCCTGTGATAAAGGGAGGTGATCCCAGTGAGAAAAAGGGGGATCCCAGTGATGAAGAGCAGGTGATCCCAGTGATGAAGGCAAGTGATCCCAGTGATGAAGACGGTGTCCCCGTGATGGGGCAGGTGATCCCAGTGATGAAGAGCAGGTGATCCCAGTGATGAAGAGCAGGTGATCCCAGTGATGAAAAACAGGTGATCCCAGTGATGAAGGAAGTGATCCCAGTGATGAAGAGCAAGTGATCCCAGTGAGACAAGTGATCCCCGTGATGAAGGCAGGTGTCCCATGATGAAGAGCAAGGATCCCAGTGATGAAGAGCAAGTGATCCCAGTGGGAAAAGCAGGTGATCCCCGTGATGAAGAGCAAGTGATCCCAGTGATGGGGCAGGTGATCCCAGTGATGAAGGCAGGTGATCCCAGTGATGAAAAAGGGAAGTGATCCCAGTGATGAAGAGCAAGTGATCCCAGTGATGAAGGCAGGTGATCCCAGTGATGAAAAGGGATCCCAGTGATGAAGGCAGGTGATCCCAGTGATGAAGGCAAGTGATCCCAGTGATGAAGGCAGGTGATCCCAGTGATGAAGGCAAGTGATCCCCGTGATGAAGGCATGATCCCAGTGATGAAGGCAAGTGATCCCAGTGATGAAGAGCAGGTGTCCCAGTGATGAAGACAGGTGATCCCAGGTGAAGAGCAAGTGATCCCAGTGATGAAGAGCAGGGGATCCCAGTGATGAAGACACGTGATCCCAGTGATGAAGGCAAGTGATTCCAGTGATGAAGGCAAGTGATCCCAGTGATGAAGGCAGGTGATCCCAGTGATGAAGAGCAAATATTCCCGTATGAAGGCAAGTGATTCCAGTGATGAAAAGCAGGTGATCCCAGTGATGGGGCAGGTGATCCCAGTGATGAAAAAAGGTCCCCGTGATGAAGGCAAGTGATCCCAGTGATGAAGGCAAGGATCCCATGATGAAAAGGGAGGTGATCCCAGTGATGAAGGCAATGATCCCAGTGATGAAGAGAAAATGATCCCCGTGATGAAGAGCGGGTCCCATGAGAGGGAGGTGATCCCAGTGATGAAGGCAAGTGTCCCAGTGATGAAGGCAGGTGATCCCAGTAGAAAGCAGGTGATCCCAGTGATGAAGACAAGGGTCCCAGTGATGAAAGGCAGGTGATCCCAGTGATGAAAAGGGAGGTGATCCCCGTGATGAAAGCAAGTGATCCCAGTGATGAAGAGCAGGTGATCCCAGTGATGAAGGCAAGTGATCCCAAATTTTCAAAACAAATTTTCATTATGTGACAGCGCTGAAAAAGTATTCAGTTATTTTCCCAAACTCAGTAATGAATAGTTGGATTTAGTTTTAAATAAAATTTTTGTCCGAAAAAATTCCGTGATTATCAACATGAATTTTCCCGGGGTGAAAAGGGTTCAGGGCAAAGACGTGTTCCATCGAAGTCAGTCTAAATTTTCCCTTGATGTGCGATTCCTACCTAAAAGTGGGGAAAAAAACTATTCATCTCTTCCATTTGTGTGGGCATATCATTAAGTCAGGCTGCTCAACTCTGTTGCAAAAGAAAACAAGCAGAAGTAGACTGGAGGGTTTAAAATGACCGTTTCCCTTTTGCACTTCTCAAAGTATCCAAAATTGGCGAAGAATAAAGTCCGGTTTTTCATTGACTGTAATCTTCTTTAAAATAAAATAATTACAACACCCTGGCATTCTATTGAACTTTTTGTTTATTGAATTGCTTCAGTAACTTTACTTTCTGTGCTGGGACAAGCATATCTTCTGGTTGGATATTGAAAGGAAAAAGTTAGGTGATAAACATTTTGAACAGAACCTACTCTCTGGTTTCTACTGTATTAAATTTGTAAAACCCACAAAGAAATAATCTAAGTAAATCACTAATATAGAAATAAAAAAAAGATTTTCACTATTATATCATATTTTTTGGGACTGCACTTTCCAGTGAGACAATTTGGACGGTGGGAGTACATTCTGACATATGGAAAAGAGGACGAATGGGGCGAAAACAGACTGAGAACCACTCTTTGATTTCTACACCAAAAACACACACACAAGGCAGATCTCTCTACCCGCCACCAGTACTACGACACTACCCTGACTACCACACTCACCACCACGACTACTCCCCGCTACCACCCTTTTCTGCCAAAACTACCACCCGATACTACCCGACTACCCTACTAACTCACGACGACTACACCCCCCCCGAGATACCCCCCTCACCAATCGGCGGTGTCTGGTGTGGGTTATCAGGCTGAGTATAATCACGTTTCCCAGTTAGCTTCATCTTGATGAATCAGGAGATTAGAATCCCTCCCCAATAAAGTACGACATGGCAGTTCTCCGGGAACTCCACGGGTCTACTGC
The DNA here is from genome assembly GCA_009830355.1 of Cherax destructor. Lineage (NCBI taxonomy): Eukaryota > Metazoa > Arthropoda > Malacostraca > Decapoda > Parastacidae > Cherax > Cherax destructor. Next base: position 18,644 of record WNWK01030854.1, read on the forward strand.
CTTCCTTCCTTCTTAGTGGTGGTGGTGATGATGGTGGTGATGGTGATGATGGTGGTGGTGGTGATGATGTTGGTGGTGGTGGTGATGATTTGGGGGGGGGATATGGTGGGGATTTTGGTGATAATTGATGGTGGTGGTGATGGTGGTGGTGATGGTGGTGGGGATGGTGGTGGGGATGGTGGTGGTGATGGTGGTGGTGATGGTGGTGGGTGATGATGTGGTGGTGGTGAAAGTGATGGTGGTGATGATGGTGGTGATGATGGGGATGATGGTGGTGATGATGGTGATGATGGTGGTGGTGATGGTGGTGGTGATGATGGTGGTGATTGGTGATGATAGTGGTGGTGGTGGTGATGATTTGGGGATGGTGATGATGATGGTGGTGGTGGTGATGGTGGTGATGATGGTGGTGATGGTGGTGATGATGGTGGTGGGGGGAGGTGGTGATGGTGGTGGGATGGGTGGGGGGTTTAATGGTGCTGGGGGGATATTATCATCATCATCATCATCTCCACAAGTGTAAGGGCTTTCTGAAACATTTCCCCCTTCCCAGGTCCGGGGCCAAGATAGTCACTGTTGGCCCCTTTGTGTGTGTGTGTGTTTTACGTCCTGGGATGACTGGCATTTAAAGCCTTAACGCATACATCAAAAATTACGGCCACAACAAAGGAACGTACCACAAAAACACAAAAAACCACGACACGGGGGCAGGAAAATAGGGGGATATGATAACGACATATAAAATACTGAGAGGTTGACAAGGTGGACAGAGACAGAATTTCCCGAGATGGGACACAGCAACAAGGGGGCACAGTTGGAAGTTGAAAACTAGATGAATCACAGGGATGTTAGGAAATATTTCTTCAGTCAAATGGTCAGGAAGTGGGAAAAGCTTGAAATGATGGGTGGGGGCAGGATCCCTTCATAGTTTCAAAAAGAATGATAAAGCTCTGGCGCAGGGAGAGTGCCCAGTAGCGGCCAGTGAAGAGGCGGGGGCCCGGGCTTAAATCGCCCTGCAACCACAACTAGGTGATAAAACACACACACACAAACTTGGACTGCAAAATGGCTTTTGACAGGCAGGTATAACAGGGGGAAAGGGACTACAATGGATCAGAGAATACCTCACAGGAAACAACAACGAGTCGGGTACGTGACGAGGTGTCGAGGGGTCCGGGACAGTGGGGGTTCCCCAGGGTCAGTCCTAGGACCTGTGCTGTTTTTGGGATATGTGTGACATGAAGGAAGGGAAAAGATTAGAAGTGTCCCTGTTTGCAGACGATTTAATTTGGGGAGAATTCAATCGAAGGAGGCCAGGCGGACTACAAAGGGATCTGGACAGGCTGCAAGCCTGTTCCAGCAACCTTCAAATTCAACCCCCACTAAGTAAAAGTCAGAAGATCGGAAAGGGCAAAAGCCCGCAGACAGAATACAGTATGGGGGCCAAGGCCAAACCTCCTAAAGGAAAAGGATCTTGGGGTGGGTATAATACCGAGTACATCTTTTGAGGCCACATCAAAATAACAATGGGCGTCTGCAAACCTAAGAATAACATTCCGACATCTGGGAAAGTCGTTCAGACTCTTGCCCCGTGAGTCAGGCCCATATTAGAGTATGCCCCAATTTGGAACCCATACTTGGTCAAACCGTCAGGAAATTTGAGAAAGTGCAAAAGGGTTTTCAACGAAAAAGTCCCGGGGCAAAGGGTGTCCCACGAGGAGAGATTAAGGAAATCGCCGCGACACGGAGGAAGAGGGATAGGGATGACATGATAACGATATATAAAATACTGAGAGGACTCGACAAGGTGGACAACGTATGTTTCAGAGTGGGGCACAAACAACGAGGGGTCACAATTGGAAGTTTAAGACTCAGATGAGTCAAAGGGGTGTTAGGAAGTATTTCTTCAGCTGAGTTGTCAGGAATGGGAAAACTCGGAAAGTGATTTTGGGGGCAGGATCTATACAAAGCTTTAAGAAGAGGTATGATAAATCTCACGGAGCAAAAAAATGACTTAGTAGCGACCAGTGAAGAAGGAGGTCAGGAGTTTAATCGACCCCCTTTATTCATAATTAATAGCACAATTAGGTGAAAAGTAAAACACACACACACACACATACACACACCCCCACACACACACACACACACACACACACAAAAACACACATTAAAACCACTGGTGATCCACAGGTAAAAGGCTGGGGATGCGGGGTCTTGTGGGGTCCACACTGGTGCTGTGGGAAAATACCCCGGGGCCATTTGATGCATCTTGCATAGGAAAGAATGTCTGTGTTGGAGTGCTCATGTTCCTGTGCTCTCACTCACAGTCCTGTGCTCTCACTACCTACACGTCCTGTGCTCTCCCCCTACACAGTCCTTTCTCTCCCCTGCACAGTCCTGTCACTCCACCTGCTGGGGATGAACTAGGGGAAAGGGAGTTCTATTGTGTCTCATGTACACTGCAGTGGGGGTCCTGGCGAAAGGGCTCTTGCAGCAAATAAGATCCCCTACAGACTGGAGGGAAATGAAGGAGAGGATAAATAAGGGCTTGAGGGGGATATTGAATTGGGGAAAGAAAAAAAAAGAAAGGGAGAGAGAGAGAGAGAGAGAGAGAGAGAGAGAGAGAGAGAGAGAGAGAGAGAGGAGGGGGAGGGAGGGGAAAGAGGGGAGAAGGGGAAAGGGAGGGGAAAAGGGGGAGGGTGGGGGGGAGGGAGGAGGGGAGGGAGGAAGGAGGGGGGAGGGGAAAGGAGGAGGGGGGGAGGGGGGGGGGAAAGGGGAGGGAGGGGAAAAGGGAGGAAGGGGAGAGAGGGGGAAAAAAGAGAGAGAGGAAGGGGAAAAGGAGGATGGATCAGTCTGCCAAGACCTGCAAAATATGCTCTTTTACCCAACTGATCGTCCCCCAAATACTCTCTCTTCTCTCCCCTTTTCCCCCTCTCTCTCTCTCTCTCTCTCTCTCTCTCTCTCTCTCTCTCTCTCTCTCTCTCTCTCTCTCTCCTTCAACATATATATCCTTTCCATCTTAATATCTCCCGAAAGTGTTTGTTGAAAATGTCTTTCCAGGTTCCATTAAGTGCGTTACAAGTGGCCCTTTTGTGCCTGAAGCAGTGTCAGTTGCACTTGCCTGCGGGTTATTTTCGGTTGAGCCACAGCTCCCGGGCCCTGCTTCGTAAATGTACGCGACTAGTTTATAAATTTTTGCCTCAGGGGCCCCGTCGTACCTTGCCTCTGGGCTGCGTGTGGGGGTTACCACCGCCTCATCAATTTGTTTCATTTTCCCGACCATCTTTAGAGGAAAAAGTGTGTGTGTGTGTGTGTGTGTGTGTGTGTGTGTGTGTGTGTGTGTGTGTGTGTGTGTGTACCACCCCAAATTGCTCCCCCAGGTCCCTTTTTTTGCTAGGTGAACGGGAAACATTTCCATCGTAGGTAGACGTCCCAGGACACGGCGGCTCCACCCCCCCGGTCTTAACTCCTGAACACCAGCTTACACATTTATCGCTTAAGTTGATATAATCTGGCCCTGATTGGGTTTTAAAGGGAAAGGAGCTTCCTATTGGTCGTTGGGGGGGTCACGGAGCCAGTTCAATTGGCCATTCGGAAGGGCCAGCTTCTCTAATTGGTGGTTATGGGCTGTCGGGGGGCCCTATTGTGTCAGGGAAAAACATCAGCCCCCCTTTCCCACTTATAAAATGAAAAAATTTAATGGCATATAGTGAAATAAATATACGAGGGGGAAAAACAGTTATTTGCCCCTGACGACATATAGGAAATATTCGAAGTATTCTTTACAGTTACTGGGAAGGAATAATATAATCAACAGTTACCAACGTTAGTACAATTTTGGTAGAATAGTGTTGCCCCCAACAGTTACTTTTAAAACCCCCACCCCAGCCTGTCTGTACAGTTGTCTCTCCCTACTGAAGGAACAAGGAATTTTCTTTTTTCAGCCTAAGAGGGGCAGGAAAGGGGTTGGGGGCCAAATGGGACCAGGGATAGTAAGTCTGTTTTCTCCCGTGTGTTTTGTGTGTACTCACCTATTTGGTTTGGGGGTCCCGTCATAGCTCCTGGGCCCCCCCTTTTTGGCCCCCTCTGGGGCCTCTCCCTGCGCCATGACTTTTTCTACCTCTTCTTAAATATGTATGGAGCCTGCCTACTACATACTTCCAAAATATTCCCTTCCACTCTGTGACTGAAAAATACTTCCCAACATCTCTATGATTCATCCGAGTCTTCAACTTCCAACTGTGTCCCCCTTTTTGGTTTTCCAATCTCTGGAACATTCTGTCTTTGTCCACCTTGTCAATTCCCTCAGTATCTTATATTGTTATCTTCCCCCCAACTCTCCTGTCCTCCCGTGTCGTCAGGTCGATTTCCCTTAACCTCTCCTCGAGGACATACCCCTTTGCTCCGGGGCAGTCTTTTGCAAACCTTTTCACCTCTGCTTCTTTACGTGCTTGGCTAGATGTGGGTTCCAAAATGGTGCTGCATACTCCAGTATGGGCCTAACTAAAAGGCAAGTCCTGAACGAT
>WNWK01030855.1:0-10000 GCA_009830355.1 Cherax destructor
ATGATCACTAAGGCCTGTGGTAATGACCCCTGACTGACTAATGTTCTCAGGGCGGTTACAAAGTATGTGGTCACTTAGGGTGGCTGAGAACTGTGTGATCGGTAAACAAGAGTGCAAGTGAAGCTGAGGGTTGGTGGTTGTCACTCAGCTGATCGAGACGTTCTTTTTGAAGGCTCCTCAGTTGTTTGTTGGTGGTGACGGTCCTGTTTAGGCTCTTCACTATATATTTTTTTTCTTGTGTGCGTGTGCTTCTAGTAATTTCTTCCTATCAAGCGGTGTTATTTGACCCATTTCTGGAGAGTTTGCCTGGGATGTCGTTCGCCCCTATGGGGTACCCCCCTCTGGCCCATACTCAGTTGACAACTGTTTCCTCGCCTCTGGACCATGATATGGATATTGTGTCCCCTGCTGGGATTTATAAACGGGCCCTTGAGGTTGATGATGGAGCCAGGCCCCTGTCTAGCCCTAAGCGCCAGCCAACTTCTTGTCTAGACTGTGTTTCTTCCCCACCCCACATTACCCCAGATGTGATGGTGGTTCTCGTGCGTCCCAAGGCTGGTGGTACCCCCTTCACCAATCCACGGGAAGTCACTAATGCCATCAGTGGCTCTCCTTTCGGCAAGGCCTGCATAGACGGGGGTGTCCAGCAACTCGGTAGGGGTGCAGCCCTAAGGCTCCGACTACATCGTAAGTCTTTTCTAGCCAGAAATTTACCACTTAATGCCATCCATGTCCTAGGTAAGTGGAATGTAGTCTGCTGGGAGGTCCGCTCCTCAATCCTTGCTGCTGGTTGTTGTTACGGTAGAATTGGACCGATTTCTTCATCCCTCTCAGATGAGGAGATCCATTCTGAGTTGGTTTTGAGTGGGGGGGATGACTTAGGTTTGCGAGAGGTTTGGAGACTCTCGACTCGTCCTGCCCCGTCTCGTATGGTTCGTGTATGTTTCTCAGGTGCTCTCCCGAAATTTGTAATTTTTGGCAATCTAAGGTTTCCTGTCCTTCCATATACTTTTCCTCTTCTTCGGTGTCGGAAATGTTTCCATTTTGGGCATGGAGAGTTGTCCTGCCGTGGTAAGGTTAGATGTGCAAACTGTAGTGGGTTTCACCCAGCAGTCAAAGACGGTGGTGCCTGTACTCGCCCAGCCTCATGCTATTTTTGTAAAGGGGTCCACAAAGTCACATCCCGGTCTTGCCCGTCATATCGCCAGGCTCTTGATTTGGCAAACTCAGCCAGCGGTCCGTAAAGCCAGTCACAGTTCGTCAGCCCTTGCCTCCTTCGTCTCCAGTGCCCCCCACTAAGGGCTTCTCCCCAGCACCAGTGCGGCCGGGCCACCTGTTCTCCGCAGCTGTGATATTGCGCCCCCAGAATTGGGCCACAATGTATATACATGTTTATATAAATTTATTATATTTCCATTTTCTATAATTTTATATTGCTGATATTCTCGATAATAGCTAAATCGTTAATATCTTGCTTTATATCATTATTTGACTTAGCTATGTTTATTAGGTAGGATGTAATATTATAAATTATGACACTAGGCTTGTTGCTGGGAGGAGTCACGTGATTCCACCTGAGGTGGGTGGCTGCTCCTCCTTCCTCGATAGCACTACGCAGCTGGACATCGTTGAGTCAACACCTCTCTCCTGTCTCTGCTTGTTTTCTCGCCATTTAGACTCTGTGTGGTAGAGTATGTGTTCGGTGGTGAGACGAAACATACTTCTCAGGACTCTGTGTAACTCTGTTCACAGAGGATAGACTAGACAGTGATTTTCGACGTTTTTCTGGGTTGTGTGTCACATTGACACTCTTTGATAACTCAGGTCTCTTGCTACAGCTCCTGACCTAATTCGATAAGGCATCTGTGCACCGTCACAGTTTGGGATTGTTTATGCTGAACTTAGCTTCAGTAGAAAGGGAGTTTTGTGACTGTTTTGGAGAATCTATTGATGGTCCCCAGTTAGGGTCGATTTTCTATCTCCTGGTTCCTGACGCTGTGTTGCTGTTGCCTGTTATATTGCTGTTATGCGAATTGGTCATTTTACTGGTCAATCAAGCTGTTCTGATTGTCAGTTTGTTAGAGAAGCTAGCTTATGAGAAGTTCAGTCGGACACTGGTTGAGTCGAGTCTTAATTAGAGTTACCTGGAGCTCACTCATACACACATATATTCTTATTTGCATATAACTATTATTGTACTTACATTGTACCTGATGGTACTTCAGAGTCATTTGGATATATGTGCCCTCAGCACAGTCATTGTATATGAGAGCAGTGTAGGAGCTAACCTCCTAATTGATATCTTAATTAATATCTTTATATTTTATTTACTTTGCTACCCTAGATTTTCCCACTTTAATAATAAACCTTTTAATTATATTTGTTTGGTTAGTACCTTATCAGTTGCAATCCTCTTAAGATATATAATATGTTGGATAACTGGACCAGGATACTGACTTTGTTGCAAAAGCCCAGTGACAGGCTGGATGCTAGAAGGGCTATCCTTTCTAGTATTCACTGGAGATGTCTATTACTAATAGATATCGTGTCATTTTGTAACATGTGAGGACTAATGTCCCTGTTTCAAACCGTTTTGCAGCTCTTGCAGAACTCTCTCTACCTTCAGAGGATTCCCCACCTCCGGGGCAACATCATCTTCAGGTGTCTTCAGATCCGGCTTCCACTGCGGAAATTATTGTTCATGCTCCTCCTCGTTCACGACGCATATCCTCCCGTCAAGGTGGTGCAGCTTCAAAATCAACTCGCAGTTTGGTACCCCCCCTTCCCCGTTGTCCAAATGGACCTCTTGCCTGACCCAGTGCCTCACTCCTCACAGAAGTACACCACCCTCCATTTCTCCTCAACCCCAGCCTGCCACTGTCTCAGGACCCTTCGCTATTGATAGTTCCGATGTTTCACTCTCGCCTGCCTTGGCTTCATTTCTTCGTCCTGTCAAGAGGTGCCCTTCCTACATGGCACCTCTTGTATGACTGCATGTCTCTCGGTTCTCCCTCGCCTCATTGGGCTTCTAAGTTCACACACGTGACTCACTCCCACTCCTCTATTTTTCTTCTCTGGAACATTCGTTCCATATTGGGAAAGCTCCCAGACCTCCAGAAGTATCTGTCTGAGATACAGCCACTCGTGGTGGGCCTCTCCGAGACATGGTTACGTCCTCGTCATTCTGTTCGGCTGTCGAGTTTCACTGTTTATCGTCGGGATCGCCTTGAAAGGGGTGTCTACCTGGAGAGAATTCCAGGGGTCAACGCCCCCGCGGCCCGGTCTGTGACCAGGCCTCCTGTTGGACCAGAGCCTGATCAACCAGGCTGTTACTGCTGGCCGCACGCAGTCCAACATACGAACCACAGCCCGGCTGATCAGGTACTGACTTGAGGTGCCTGTCCAGTGCCTGCTTGAAGACAGCCAGGGGTTTGTTGGTAATCCCCCTGATGTATGCTGGGAGGCAGTTGAACAATCTTGGGCCCCTGACACTTATTGTGTTGTCCCTCAACGTGCTAGTGGCACCCCTGCTCTTCTTTGGGGGGAATGTTACATCGCCTGCCGAGTTTTTGCTTTCGTAGGGAGTGATTTTTGTGTGCAAGTTTGGTACTAAGCCCTCGAGAATTTTCCATGTGTATATAATAATGTATCTCTCCCGCCTGCGTTCTAGAGAGTACAGGTTTAGGAACTTCAAGCGTTCCCAGTAGTTGAGGTGGTTTATCGCACTTATACGTGCGGTGAAGGTTCTCTGCACATTTTCAAGGTCAGCAATTTCACCCGCCTTGAAAGGTGCAGTTAGTGTGCAGCAATATTCCAGCCTAGATAGAACAAGCGATCTGTAAAGTGTCAACATGGGCTTGGCATCCCTGGTTTTGAAGGTTCTCATTATCCATCCTGTCATTTTTCGAGCAGATGCAATTGCTACTTTGTTATGGTCCTTGAAGGTGAGATCCTCTGACATGATCACTCCCAGGTCTTTGACATTAGTTTTTCGCTCTATTGTGTGGTTGGAATTAGTTTTGTACTCCGATGAGATTTTAATTTCTTCACGTTTTCCGTATCTGAGTAATTGAAATTTCTCATCATTGAACTTCAAATTGTTTTCTGCAGCCCATTTAAAGATTTGGTTTATGTCTGCTTGGAATCTTGCAGTGTCTTCAACGGTGGACACTGTCATACAGATTCGGGTGTCATCTGCAAAGGAAGACACAGCACTGTGGCTTATATCCCTGTCAATGTCTGATATGAGGATGAGGAATAGGATTAGGAATAGGAATAGGAATAAGTGGTGGTGGCCTAGCTCCTCTGGTGTGTAGCCGGCTCCAGAGTATGATCCTTTCCCTCCGAACCTATGAGAATGGGGTGTTAGAAACTCTAGCTGTGCGCGTTGCCTTGGGCACTCAGTGGTGCACCTTCCTCCTGATTTACAATCCGGGCAGGTCAGTAACACATAGTTAGTTTACCCATTACTTTGGGCAACTCAGTGGTTCTGCACTTGTCATAGGGGATTTCAATGCTAGGCACCATTTCTGGGAGCCATCCATTTCTTTGGGAGCCATGAATCCCACAGGTAGGGCCTTGTTCCAAGCCCTCCTCGCATCACCCCTTTCGTTGCTCACACCACCAGGATTGAAGACTAGAGTGGATCCTTACACAGGGCGAGCTTCTACCCTGGACCTCGTTCTTGGGTGTGGGTATTTCACTACAGCCATTGTTTCTGTAGGCCCCTTCATGGGGAGTGATCATCTTCCTGTCACTGTATCTACCAATGGAGCCCCAACAGTGCCAGTGACGGCAATTCGTCCACGGTGGAAAACCACTCAGGCCGGTTGGACGAGTTACAGTAACACACTCTTTGATTATAGCCTGCCTCAAGACTCTCTGTTGGACGATGCCGTTGCATCCCTTCAAGGGGCCATGTTAGAGGCAGGCTCCCGTTCATTTCGTCTTTCTGGGAGCTTCTCCCGTTCTCACCCCCGGGTTCCGTGGTAGAATGATGAGTGCCTCCAGGCAGTGAAGGCCCGTCGAAAGGCGTGGGCACAGTGGCGGTCCCAACCTTCAAGGGCTCTACAGTTGGCTTACCGAAGGGCTAACGCTTTATGTCGGCGAACATTCCTCCATGCAAAACGTGAATCATGGGCTTCTTTCTGTTCTTCTCTTTCTTTTCGCACCTCTGCTAGCCGGGCATGGGGTTTCTTCCACTCTATGCTGGGATCACGATCTGTAAGCTCCTTTTCCCTGTTGGGGGATGGTGCAACGCCACTCTTCCCTCAGGATAAAGCGGAATTGTTTGCTAGTTTCTTTGGGCCTAAGTTTGCTCTTCCCCCCCCCTCTCTACCTTCTAAGGTGATCAAATGGGGTCCTCTGCCCCCTGTAGTACCCGAGGTTGACTGCCAGGTGTTGGCATCTCCCTTCAGTTCTCATGAACTACAGCGGGCACTCTCCCAGCTTTCTTCCCGTTCTTTTCCTGGGGAGGATAACATACCTAATTCATTCTTACTGCATCTACCCCCCTCTTGTACAGATGCCATGCTGGAAGTTTTCAATGCCAGCTGGTCTCGAGGAGTTTTCCCCGATGCATGGAAGCACTCTCTCCTGGTTCCGATTCTGAAGCCAGGCAAAGATAATACCCAACCAGACTCTTACCGACCCATTGCTTTGCTGCCCTGCTTGGGTAAAGTGTTGGAAAGATTGGTGGCCACCCGTCTCTCATGGTGGACTGAGGAACATGGCCTCTTACCTGAAAACCAGAGTGGCTTCCGTGAGGGTCGATCCACCCTTGACTCTTTGCTTCAATTTGTGCAGTTAGTGCATACTTCATTCGAAAGCCGGGAGTTCCTTCTGGCTGCCTTTTTGGATCTGCGTGGAGCATTTGATTCTGCATCCCACACGGCGATACTTTTTAAGCTAGCTCACATGGGGCTGACAGGAGCCCCCCTCCGTTGAATGCGCAACGTTTTACAAGGGCAAACCTTCCGGGTTGCAGTAGGTGGCACGATGTCCTCACCCCATCCTATATACCGAGGAGTGCCCCAGGGATCCGTTCTTAGTCCTCTCCTTTTTTCTGTATTAATGTCGGATCTCCCTTCCATACAGGGCGTGCATACCCTGGTGTATGCAGATGATGTGGCCCTTATGTACGGTGCCACTACTTTGCTGGCTGCACAAAAAAACCTTCAGCATGCCATACAGTGCATAACATCATGGGCTGCCACCTGGGGTTTGGAGGTTAGTGTTGCCAAGTCCCGGCTCTTATGTTTTACTAGACGACGCCTCTCTACTCTTCCATCTGTTTCATTGGGTCAGACACCACTCCCTTTGGTCTCTTCTCATAGATGGTTGGGTGTCACTTTGGATGCACCACTCTTGACGTGGAGGAAACACATAATAGCCCTCCACCTCTCATGTGCACGCCGCACTGCACTCATGCGCCGGATCTCTGGCACTAAGTGGGGGGCGGAACGAGACCTCCTCTTTAAATTTTATACAGCTATGGTTCGCAGCAAACTTACCTATGCGAGTGAGGTGTATGGCTCGGCTTCCTCCTCTCTTCACCGCCTGGATATTCTCCAGAATTCGGCCATCCGCAGTATGCTGGGGGCGTTCCCCTCTACTCCCATCATATGGCCTCTCTGGAAATATGCAAATATTACCGGCTCCATCATATGGCATCTCTGCCTTGTACTCGCCCATGCTGCCTCTCCCCACGAGTGTGGGAGGCAGCCTCCGTCCCCCCACGTTTGGTTCAGCCTTCCTTTGTGGCCAGGGCCCAACGTTCCTTGACCTACCTTTCACTCCCTGCACCAGTGGTGACTCCCTCCCCTCTTCACTCCCCGGTCCCCCCATGGATGGACCTGACACAGTACATCCACCTGGATTGGCCTTCTAGGAACAGGAAACTCCCCCAGATAGCTGCAATTCTCTTTGAAGAGTTTCGTGCTGTCACATATGGTTCTTCCTTCTCCATCTACATGGACGGCTCAGCACGAAATTCCCCCCCTTCTACTTCTTCTGCTGCATTCTTTGCTGATCTTTCTCTGTGTCAAACCTGGCGGTTAGACCCTGCTCACTCGGTCCTAGCAGGAGAGCTCTTCTCCATTCATCAGGGCTTGGTTTTTGTCCTTGCTCACCTCCCTCCTCAGCCTTTGGTTCTCTTCTCTGATTCACAATCTTCCCTAGCACTTTTGTGTTCTGACCGTCCACGGTCCCTACGCGTCCCTGTCCGACAGACGCAGTCTCTTATCCTACGTTTTTTGCGAAGTCCAGGTTGGAGCATCTTCCTTCAGTGAGTACCTGCCCAAGTTGGCATTCGGGGCAATGAAGTGGCCGATCGTGCAGCCTCCCTCACACATGCACTTCCTACCATTACCTCTCTTGCACTGGGCTGCAGTGATTTCACAAGGACTGTTTGGAAGGAAATCCGTCATTTGTGGCAGAAGGAACTGGTACGCTCCCTCTCTACTTCGCACTGAGTTCTGTCCGATCTTTCAATGGCCCCTGCCCTTGGGCTCGCCATCCCAATCGCTCAGTGGATGTTGCACTGACTCTCCTCCGGGTTGGGCACTCACGACTGGCGGCTCATCTACACCGCCTTCGAATGATGGACTCTCCGTACTGCCCGTGGTGTCTCTCACAGCCTGAGACGGTGGAACACTTCCTACTGTGGTGCCCACGTTATCACTCTGCACGGCATTGCACATGTTTGGGGTGCAATCTTTAACCTTACCTCTCCTTAATGGGGAGGGGTTTGATCCTCCAGACCGTCAGGAAATATTGGCCTGTACCTGCATATTCTTGCTGGCTTCAGGGCGCATTAAGGACATATAATACAGTTATTGGTCTAACATCCTTCCACTTTGGTCGAGGTTCCTTCTCCGAGCGTTGGACGGCAGGGCTCGATACGGCGTATGCTGTCAGTGGCACTATAAAACCCCAACAACAACAACAACTGTGTGATCGGGGTTGGTGTATTAGGACTTCTGCGCCAGCCTTCGTCGGGTGTGGACGTCTCTCTCTCGCCTGAGTATTAGTGACAAATTTCCCCCCGTTCTCTCTGGGACGCTTGTCCTCATCTATTTTGCCCGCCGGGCACTCTACAGGAGGGGCACCTGTTCATCGGCTTACTTTTAGCCAGCTCCATTTTTTCCGCTCTGCGGATACTTATTTAACGGTCTTTGGTGGGAAGCCGGTTAATGTACTCAGGTGGGGGTGTGGGGGTCCCACCTTGGGCAACACATCTTCCTCGTACCATCGAGAAGTCGGGCTCGATACGGCTTAGGCTGTCAGTGGCCAGTGGCCATGATAAACCCAACGAAGAAGAAGTTGGTGTATTAATTAGTTGCGTGTTACTATTTAAATCCAGAATTTGCTTATATCTTTTACATAGCCCGTTATTTTGCTGTTGAAAACAGATATTGAAGTCTCCTAGTATTACTGTCTCGTCATTGTTATCAAGTCCTGACAAGACTTTCGAAAAGTCCTCTAAGAACTGGTCATGGGTGGGAGGGCGATAACTAGTTCCTACTAAGATGGGTTTGGTCTTGGGAAGCAGCACTTCAAACCATAGAATCTCCAGTTTATTGTCATTTAAATCAGGTCTTGGATTATAGGCTAAGTTGTTCCTTATGTAGGCACATACCCCACCACCTTTTCTATTCCTATCTAAGCGTTTTATATTGTAACCTATTTTGACCTCGTCGTCAGTCACCGTATCATCCAACCAGGATTCCGAGATGGATATAACTAGTTAGTTAGTTTAATATCTTTATTATGCACCCCATACCCATCCTGTGGGCGGTAGTCAAAAGATTACAGAGGTACATAATGGGTCCAGGGACTGGGCCTCAAAGTTTTGATAACTGAGCAAGTTACAAAGGTAATGAACTCAGGTAGATTTGGTCACAATCATGACAAGTTACAAAGGTATTTACAGATTATAGAGGTATATAACTGCCGCTCTAGTTCTGTTAGCTAGAATCCTAATCTCTGCCAATTTTGGAAGAAGTGATCTTGCGTTGACATGAACAAAGTGAAGACCTGTTGTTATAAAACAGACATAATCATCAATATATGGTAAGGGGTCACTAGCGTTACAAATATGTAAATTAATGTCATCATTGCTAAAGTGTACCTGTGCCAAAGTGCATTTGTTACAAACAAAATGAAATCTGGCACCATTACCATAATTGAACACACATCCATTATGCACCCAACCTTTACACAATTTACATCCGGTAAGTTTACTGTTCTTCTTTCGTACCTTAGTACAGTGTATACATATGTCTGGTGGTGTCTGAGATAATAATGGTTCTGTTATCTGTGCATTACATATAGAGTTAAGGTTATCATTACTAGCAACTAGACCGTCATTATCACCATGACTTATCTGTCTGTTTTGCACCTGTACCATAGATTGAGGTCTTGGATTAGTATGAATATCGCCACTTAATAGCGCCACTGTAAAGGCTGTGCGCCATTGTTTTGTTTTGGATATGTGGGGTTGCCATACCTTGCTGCGATAGTGGCACTTACGTTTCTGGTATGATGGCCACTGTTGGGCTTTCACTTTCCAGGAACTATCACCTCATTCACCTTTTCCAGACCCCATGACTGATTTCCTTCTTTCGAGAAATGCACAATAATGATAAATATCATTATGGCAGTCTGAACCCCTCTGATGCCAGCCATAGTTACTCTTCACTCTTTATCATTTTACAATAAAAATTTGTTTTCTTTTCTTTACTTTTTATTAAAAAAGAAACCACTGGTCCTATCAGACACCTAGCAATGCCTAGTAGCTACTCTAGAAATCACCACTGGTTACTAGTAAATTTTCTGTTATCACATACCTGGATTACCCCTCACTTGTCCCCTTACTTCGTAAACTCCCATCACTCCTCACTTCATAGTCCGGCTTCCCCTATCACACTTCTAACTCATTTCCATCCTGGCAGTGTAAAAAGAAGTTTTTCAAAGGCGATGTCCGTACACAGCCCCATCA
>WNWK01030855.1:15000-23168 GCA_009830355.1 Cherax destructor
ATATATATATATATATATATATATATATATATATATATATATATATATATATATATATATATATATATATATATATATAATATATATATATATATATATATATATATATATATATATATATATATATATATATATATATATATATATATATATATATATATATATATATATATATATATATATATCACAGTAAACAGGTGATATCAAAATATGCAAGACAACCACTATGAAAATATAAAGGAATTCCAAGCGCTTTCGTGACTACTCACATTATCAAGGAACTATAAAAGGAAACATGACAAGAAGGCTTATAAAGGGGCAAGACTACACCTCACAGTCACATCACACTAACAAAGACTACACCTCACAGTAGCGTGACATCGCACGACTCTGTGAAGAGGAACATAAGAAAGGACCTGAAACTCTTCCCAAGAATTAAGATTAGACCAATTTATCATTAAATTCTTCCCAAATTTTATTAATTATAAATTAATCCAATTTATATAAACCAAAAGAAATATTCATATTATTTTCAAAACTGCTTTTAATGAAACATGATTCTATTATATTCCTCTCAACCATGGACTTGCTTGATACAACTTTCTCAGCATTTTGAAGATCAATTGGATGGTTAAAATCTCTCACATTAATAAATAGAGCATTAGAATCTTGTCCAGTTCTAATGCTATATTTATATTGTTTTAATCTTAGTTCAAGACTTTTGCCAGTTTGACCGTAATAAACTTTTTCGCATATTTTACAGGGAATCTTATAGACACATCCGTCAGCATTTTTGGGGGAATTTTTTATCTATCAAGATTTTTAAATACAACTTTGATATTAAAATTCTTAAGAAAGGAAGGCATATCAACCAAGTTTTCATGGTAAGGGAGAACCAACATATTTTTAGTTGAATAAGGTTGGTTGTCCCTTTTTGGATTGTAAAAAGTAATTCCTGCTATTTTAAAAGATTTATCAACTACGTTTCTTGGGTATTTTAAATCATTAGCTATTTCATAAATTTTATAGATTTCTTCATCTATGAACTCTGGACTACAAATACGTAAAGCTCTCAAAAACATTGATGAGAAAACCGACACTTTAACTCTATCTTGATGTGAAGAATAATAGTGCACATAGGAACAATTATTTGTAGGTTTTCTGTAAATTTTAAAATTAAAATCAATGTTACCCTTAATAATTAAAACATCTAGGAAAAGCAATGAGCTATTTACTTCGAATTCAACAGTAAAATTTATAGAATGAGCTAAGCTATTTAATTTAACAAGAAAATGGTTTATGTCTACATTCTTAGGCATAAGGCACAAAATATCATCAACATATCTATACAACTTAGCTCTATTGGGAAGGATTGTGTTAAGCAATCTTGTTTCGAAAAATTCCATGTATAAATTCCTAAGAACAGGTGAAAGAGGATTTCCCATTGCCATACCAAACTTCTGAGTGTAAAACTCATCATTAAATACAAATTTTGCATAAACAATACAAAGTTTAATAAGTTTCATGATAGTAGGAATTGGCAATGGTAAATCGTAATTAACAAATTCTTCAGATAAGAAACTTAGTAAATCATCAATGGGAACTTTTGTAAACAAGGAAGTAACATCAAACCTAACCATATTGAAATCATTTAAGTCAGTCAAGGTGCTTAATTTATCCACTAAATCTAAGTTGTTTTTAACATTAAAATTATAATTTTTTCCAACAATTGGGCTCAAAGTATCAACAAGCCATTTAGATAGTTTATAAGAAACTGAACCTATAGAGCTAATAATTGGTCTAACATGATTACCTGGTTTGTGTGTTTTTATTAATCCATACATATAGGGAAAAGATGGATTAGTGGAAGTAATTTTTTTAATTAATTCATCTTTGCCTTTCAGTAGATGTTTTACTGGGAAAATAAACACATACGCAGTATAATGTGATCCTTTATTAACAACGTTTCGCCCACGCAGTGGGCTTTATCGAGTCACAAACAGATAAAACATACATGAGTATTATGAGTATATGGATAAAACATACATGAGTATTTAAGTTACCCGAGGTTTTAAACTATCACCCTACTTTGAAGACTGTCACATGCAGCATTCTCCACCTGACCCAGCATTCTCCATCTGACTAAATCATATAAATACTCATGTATCTTTTATCCAGGTAGATCTGAATGTGACTCGATAAAGCCCACTGCTTGGGCGAAACGTTGTCAATAAAGGATCACATTATACTGCTTATGTATTTATTTTTCCATTGTGTTGGTATTTAATACCATTTATTTCCATTGTTTTATTGAAATTGCTGTTAACAGTTTCTAAGGGATTCTTTCTAAGTTTAGAATTTCTAAACTTAGAAAGAATTCCTTAGAAACTGTTAACATCAATTTCAATAAAAACAATAAAACATCTACTGAAAGGCAAAGATGAATTAATTAAAAAATTTACTTCCACTAATCCACCTTTACCTTATATGTATGAATTAATAAAAACACACAAACCAGGTAATCCTGTTAAACCAATTATTAGCTCCATAGGTTCAGTTCCTAATTTTGTTGATATTTTGAGCCCAATTGTTGGAAAAAATTCAAATTTTAATGTTAAAAAAAACTTAAATTTAGTGGATAAATTAAACACCTTGACTGAGTTAAATGATTTCAATATGGTTAGTTTTGATGTTACCTCCTTGTTTACAAAAGTTCCAGTTGATGATTTACTAAGTTTCTTATCTGAAGAACTTGTTAATTACGATTTACCATTGCCAATTCCTACTATCATTAAACTTATTAAACTTTGTATTGTTGATGCAAAATTTGTATTTAATGATGAGTTTTACACTCAGAAGTTTGGTATGGCATTGGGAAATCCTCTTTCACCTGTTCTTAGTAATTTATACGTGGGATTTTTCGAAACAAGATTGCTTAACACAATCCTTCCCAATAGAGCTAAGTGGTATAGATATGTTGGATAAATTTAGATTTAGAAATGACATAGGTAAGTACTGTTTTTTGAAAAGAGTTGTGGATGCGTGGAACGGTCTTCCGAGTAGGGTGATCGAAGCTAGGACCTTAGGTAGCTTTAAAAAGAGATTGGACAAATATATGAGTGGAAGGGGCTAGGTTTGATTGGTGTCGTGGGTACGGGAGTAAATTCTTGTTTAGTCTTGGGTAAGGGAGGTTTTGATAAGGATCTGCCTGTTCTTATGTTTTTTATGCATATTGTGATGTCGCCTGTTTACTGTGATCTTCTTGCATACACATACACAAAAAATTCTTAAATTCTTCCCAGAATTTGGGAAGAATTTAATATACATTAGACAAGTAAACAATTTTAATGCTTGGGTAGAGTATCAGTTGTGTTTTGCAGAGTCAGGTGTTGTGAAGTGACTGAGGTGCAGTCTTGTTGTTTTGAAGTGACTGTGAGGTGCAGTCTTGTTGTAAAGTTACTGTGAGGTGCAGTCTTGTTGTGAAGTGACTGTGAGGTGCAGTTTTGTTGTTGTGAAGTGACTGTGAGGTGCAGTCTTGTTGTGAAGTGACTGTAAGGTGCAGTCTTGTTGTTGTGACGTGACTGTGAGGTGCAGTCTTGTTGTTGTAACGTGACTGTGAGGTGCAGTCTTGTTTGGGAGGGTGTGTAAAGGTAGAAAGTTAAAAGTGAACATAGATAAGAGTAAGGTGATGAGGGTATCAAACGATTTAAATAAAGAAAAATTGGATATCACATTGGAGAGAGGGATTATGGAAGAAGTAAATGTTTTCAGATATTTGGGAGTTGACGTGTCAGCGGATGGGTTTATGAAGGATGAGGTTAACCATAGAATTGATGAAGAAAAAAAGGTGAGTGGTGCGTTGAGGTATCTGTGGAGACAAAAAACGTTATCCATGGAGGCAAAGAAGGGAATGTACGAAAGTATAGTGGTACCAACACTCCTATATGGGTGTGAAGCATGGGTTGCAAATGCTACAGCGAGGAGGAGGCTGGAGGCGGTGGAGATGTCCTGTCTAAGGGCAATGTGTGGTGTAAATATTATGCAGAAAATTCGGAATGTGGAAATTAGGAGGTGTGGAGCTACTAAAAGTATTTGTCAGAGGGCTGAAGAGGGGTTGTTGAGGTGGTTTGGTCATTTAGAGAGAATGGATCAAAGTAGAATGACTTGGAGAGCGTATAAATCTGTAGGGGAAGGAAGGCGGCGTAGGGGTCGTCCTAGAAAAGGTTGGAGGGAAGGGGTAAATGAGGTATTGTGGGCGAGGGGCTTGGACTTCCAGCAAGCATGTGTGAGCGTGTTAGATAGGAGTGAATGGAGACGAATGATTTTTGGGACATGACGATCTGTTGGAGTGTGAGCAGGGTAACATTTTGTGAAGGGATTCAGGGAAACCAGTTAATTGATTTAGTTGGACTTGAGTCCTGGAATTGGGAAGTACAATGCCTGCACTTTAAAGGAGGGGTCTGGGATAGTGACAGCTGGGAGGGACAATTCTCAGCTGTCGTATCTGAGCTCCTCTGCAAAGACAGTGATTATGTATGAGTGTGGTGAAAGTGTTGAATGACGATGAAAGTTTTTCTTTTGGGGATTTTCTTTCTTTTGGGTCACCCTGCCTCGGTGGAGACGGCCGACTTGTTGAAAAAAAAAAATTATATTTTATATATATATATATATATATATATATATATATATATATATATATAAACTAATTGACCAGTTTTACCTATATATATATATATATATATATATGTGTGTGTGTGTGTGTGTGTGTGTGTGTGCATGTATGTTTGCATGTACTCAAGTAATTGTGGTTGCAGGGGTCGAGTCACAGATCCTGGCCCCACCTCTTCACTGGTCGCTACTAGGTCCTCTCTCTCCCTGCTCCGTGAACTTTATCAAACCTCATCTTAAAACTATGTATGGATCCTGCTTCTACCACGTCACTTTCCAGACTATTCCACTTTATGATAACTCTATGATTAAAGAAATACTTCCTTACATCCCTTTGAGTCATCTGAGTCTTCAACTTCCAATCGTGACCCTTTGTTGCTGTGTCCCATATCTGGAACATCTTGTCTTTGTCCGCATTGTCAAATCCTTGCAGTATTTTGTATGTCGTCATCATGTCTCCCCCATCCCTCCTGCCTCCAGTGTCGTTAGGTAGATTTCCCTTAACCTTTATTCGTAGGAGATTCCCTTTAGCTCCGGAACTAGTGTTGTTGGAAACCTTTGAACTTTCTGTAATTTTGTGATGTGCTTCACTAAGTGTGGTTCCATAATGGTGCTGCATACTCCAATATGGGCCTGACTACAGTCTTCTTTGACCTTCCCCAATCTTCATGACTTTGCATTTGGTGGGGTTAAATTCCAGGAGCCAGTTGCTGGACCAGGCTTGTAGCCTGTCTAGATCCCTTTGTAGTGCTGCCTGATTATCATCAGATTTAATTCTTCTCATTAACTTCACATCATCTACAAACAAGGACACTTCTGAATCTATCCCTTCCGTCATGTCATCCACATATACCAGAAACAGCACCGGTACTAAGACTGACCCCTGTGGAACCCCGCTCATCACAGGCGCCCACTCCGACACCTCGTCCCGTACCATGACTAGTTGTTGCTTCTCTGTCAGGTATTCTCTTATCCATTGCAGTGTCTTTCCTGTTAAGTGTGGCTAATCCTCTAGCTTTTGCAATAATCTCTTGTGAGGAACTGTGTCGAAAGCCTTCTTGGAGTCCAAGAAAATGCAGTCTACCCACCCCTCTCTCTTGTCTTACTTCCGTTACCAGTAGTATAAAAAGGACTGACTGCGAACACTGGCTGGGTCAATGACCGATAATTGCAATAATTGCGTGATAATTGGCATAATTACCAAGTGATTGCGAACAGTGGTTAGGTCAATGACTTATAATTGACATAATTGGTCACCTCAATAGGACAGTATGGGTTATTTGTGTGTTACTAAACAGAAAAGCGGGTTATTTAATTAGTTCTGAGACCAAACACAACTTGGGTCAATGACCGAGAGCTATAATTGCCGTGAGAAAGTATTTATAATAATGACGACCACCCATAGCTTCAGGTGTCTGGCCGTCTGAGAACACTGGTTAAGTCAAGGACTGATAATTGCCATAGGATAGTGGAGTAATCAGTTCTGAGCTCAAACACTACCTGGGTCAATGACCGAGACCCATAGTAGCCGTGAGAAAGTATGTGGGGGCCGTCCATAGCTTCAGGTGTCTACCAGTCTTGTCAAGAGAGGATAGTAATATATTCTTAAATATAAATAAAGAAAAATCAAAATCAAAGTATATGTTAGTATTTTTATTGATTTACATACATAAAGGGGCAAAGCTGTGCAAGTTCTGGTGGTTAGACTGAATGGCTGCGCACCTCCTGTTTACCTTCTGCCAGGGTAATTATTTCCCTGTCAATAATGACCTAGACATAGACTATGGCCCCCTATGGGACAAGTCGTGACGTCACTGGCCATCATCAGGTCTAAACAGGCAATCACAGGTGGGTGTGACGTCACAGACGACCTCATACGTATCACTTCCCTAAGTATTGCTTCACGTTTTGTACAACCTCCAGCTCCGAGGTATTGGAGGTTCACCCTCCACTCTTTCCAGTCTTCTGGAAGGAGTATATATATATATATATATATATATATATATATATATATATATATATATATATATATATGTCGTGCCGATTAGGTAAAACTGGTCAATTAGCAAGAACTCATCTAAAATTAAGTCCTTTCTAAAATTTTCTCTTATACGTTTAAAGATATAGTTTTTTAATTTATGTTAATGTAAGAATTTATAATTTTGTACCAAGAAAAACTTTGAAAACCTACCTAACCTTATTACAACAAGCGCAATTTAATTTAGCCTAACCCAACTAAATATATTTTAGATACGTTAACATTAATTTAATAATAAAGAAACACAATGAAATATATTTTTTTCATTAGGTTCAGAATGATTTTTGCGAAATTATTGCATACACAAAATTTCGCTTGTCTTATATGGCAAGAAAAACGTTGCTATTTAAGCCAAAATCTCAAGTTTTACCTAATCGGCACTACATATATATATATATATATATATATATATATATATATATATATATATATATATATAGATATATATATATATATATATATATATATATATTCACCACACATTGCCCTTAGACAGGACATCTCCACTGCCTCCAGCCTCCTCCTCGCTGCAGCATTTACAACCCATGCTTCACACCCATATGAGAGTGTTGGTACCACTATACTTTCGTACATTCCCTTCTTTGCCTCCATGGATAACGTTTTTTGTCTCCACAGGAATTTAATATCAGATAAAAACATAAGAAATGATAATAATAAAATAATTATAAATAATAATGAGAAAAAGAATCTGAAAAGGTATCCCTTTATCTAAATCATAAGTTATGACTCCTCAACTTCAACGATTTGAAAAAAAGATATT
This sequence comes from Cherax destructor, assembly GCA_009830355.1. Lineage (NCBI taxonomy): Eukaryota > Metazoa > Arthropoda > Malacostraca > Decapoda > Parastacidae > Cherax > Cherax destructor. The sequence continues at coordinate 22,488 of WNWK01030855.1, forward strand.
CCTGTATCTCATAAGCTCATCCTCCTTTACTTTAGTGACCTGAAAACGGTATCCCTGAATCTAATAGGCTCGTCCTCCTCTACTTCAATGATTCGAATAAGTTTGCGACCAATGTCAGCCTCAGAGTTATCTCTGAGTTACAAGACCCTGCCACGTGAAGGCCAGTGGTTCGTCTTTAAGGTTCACTCTCCCCACTTAATGTGTTTTTTTATGCTTTCCCCAGGTCCATGTGTCTAGGAGTCCATGTGTGTCCCCTCAGATATTCTCCCATACCTACTTTCCCAAGGTCTGCCTCAACAACTAGTATACTTCACTCTCTCAGTAATCCCAACTCTTGCATCTAGCCTCCTGCCTTCCCCAGCTTCATGTGTCCGAATCCATCTGTGGGCCCCCGGATGTCTCCCTTCTCCACTACCATAAGGTCACGCGTTCGGAAGTTCTTGAAGTTATCGAAGGTCTTGAAGCCCTGGAAGGTCTTGATAGTGAAGGTTCTTGAAGTTTTTTATGTTCTGTAAGGAAGAACATTAAGTTATGAATGTCTCACTCAGGTCCATGGCTTCAGTTGTCCATCTTTGTCCTCTCGGATATTCACAATTCACCACTTCTCTGAGGTCACCAGTCCCACCACACAAGGATATTAACAACACAATGATTAAGTAAGTTTATTAAGATACAGGTATA
>WNWK01030856.1:0-23167 GCA_009830355.1 Cherax destructor
AGCAAGGTGAAGCGATCCTTTGCTCAGCATTAAACACTTGATGTGGCTCATAGCCACCCTCAGTAGGACCCTCACTGACTCAATGGTTTAACCCACCGCAGGCTACCGTGCGTTCAAAAATTTTTCCACTCCCGTGAACCATGTAATATCATTTTAACATCGTGTTAGATAATAATGTGCTGCAATTCTTCAATCGTCCAATACCCGTAACGTGTAACATAATCTCGTGCTAAATGACGGTCTACTGTACAATATACGTAGTACAATATTTTACTATGTATTCATGTGTTTTATGATTGTTCATGGTTCAATAGGTTAAGGAAGCCGTATTTCCCTACAATATATTGTAGGGAAATAATAATAATAATAATAATAATAATAATAATAATAATAATAATAATAAAAAATAATAAATTATAATAAAAAATAATAAATAATAATAATAATAATAAATTATAATAAATAATAATAATAAATAATAATAAATAAATGGGAGATGACACAGATACTTTTTGCTGATGATACTGTGCTTATGGAAGATTCTACAGAAAAGTTGCAGAGGTCAGTGGACGAGTTTGGGAGGGTGTGTAAAGGAAGAAAGTTGAAAGTGAACATAGATAAGAGTAAGGTGATGAGGGTATCAAATGATTTAAATAAAGAAAAATTGGATATCACATTGGAGAGAGGGATTATGGAAGAAGTAAATGTTTTCAGATATTTGGGAGTTGATTTGTCAGCGGATGGGTTTATGAAGGATAAGCTTAAACCATAGAATTGATGAAAGAAAAAAGATGAGTGGTGCGTTGAGGTATCTGTGGAGACAAAAAACGTTATCCATGGAGGCAAAGAAGGGAATGTACGAAAGTATAGTGGTACCAACACTCTTATATGGGTGTGAAGCATGGGTTGCAAATGCTGCAGCGAGGAGGCGGCTGGAGGCAGTGGAGATGTCCTGTCTAAGGGCAATGTGTGGTATAAATATTATGCAGAAAATTAGGAGTGTGGAAATTAGGAGGTGTGGAGTTACTAAAAGTATTTGTCAGAGGGCTGAAGAGGGGTTGTTGAGGTGGTTTGGTCATTTAGAGAGAATGGATCAAAGTAGAATGACCTGGAGAGCGTATAAATCTGTAGGGGAAGGAAGGCGGGGTAGGGGTCGTCCTCGACAAGGTTGGAGGAGGGGGGTAAAGGTTTTGTGGGCGAGGGGCTTGGACTTCCGGCAGGCATGTGTGAGCGTGTTAGATAGGAGTGAATGGAGACGAATGGTTTTTGGGACCTGACTAGCTGTTGGAGTGTGAGCAGGGTAATATTTTGTGAAGGGATTCAGGAAAACCACTTAATTGATTTAGTTGGACTTGAGTCCTGGAAATGGGAAGTACAATGCCTGCACTTTAAAGGAGGGGTCTGGATAGTGACAGTTGGGAGGGACTTATTCAAATCTCAGTGACAGCTAGGGTCCAAGAATTTTCAAAACAAATTTTTGTTATGTTTTCTTATGAAATGGTAGAGAACATTTTACTGAAGGTAATAAAGCAAAAAAGTACGAAATTTGATGGAAAATTGACGAAATTATGCTCTCGCGAATTTTGATGCGTCAGCGATATTTATGCATTGGTTATTTTGCCGACTTTGACTTCCATTTTAGGCCAATTACATTATTCCAGTCGACCAAATTCTTAGCTATTTCACTAGTATTACTTCTATTTTATTGATTGAGCACAAGAAATCACCCAGTCAACTGTTTCAACTACCCAATATAGTGATCGAAAATTGGTAATTTGGCCAATTTAACACAAAGTTTAGAATATTCCAATTTCAAAATAGGGTCCAGAATAAACAATGCAGGCATTCCTGGCAATAAACTAACATTTCCTCTGTTTATTAGTTACACTTTCAGACTTTACAAATGAATTCCATTTTTATTTTTTATTCACATAATGAATTTTTATTCACACCAAAAAATGGAAGATTTACTGTTATGCAATACAGTGGACCCTCGGTTAACGAAATTAATCCGGTCCAGGAGCTATTACTTAATCTGAAACTTTCGTTATCTGAAACCTTATTTCCCATAAGAAATAATGTAAATACAATTAATTCGTTCCACAAAAAAATAATCACTCAAAAAAAAAAAAATAACATTTACTTACCTTTATTGAAGAGTTGCAAGCATCTGGAAGGTAGAGTTGCTGACAGGGGCAGGGTGTTAATGGTTGGAAGGGAAATCCCCATCCAAAAGGACTTCAGGTAACAAGTCCCTCTCTGGGGTTACTTCCTTTCTTTTTCTTTTAATGCATGAATGCTACACTCCCTGCATGCCTGCTACACTACCTGCATGCCTGCTACACTCCCTGCATGCCTGCTACACTCCCTGCACGCCTGCTACACTCCCTGCATGCCTGCTACACTCCCTGCATGCCTGCTACACTCCCTGCATGAATGCTACACTCCCTGCATGAATGCTACACTCTCTGCATGAATGCTACACTCCCTGCATGAATGCTACACTCCCTGCATGAATGCTACACTCACTGCATGAATGCTACACTCCCTGCATGAATGCTACACTCTCTGCATGAATGCTACACTCTCTGCATGAATGCTACACTCCCTGCATGAATGCTACACTCACTGCATGAATGCTACACTCCCTGCATGAATGCTACACTCCCTGCATGAATGCTACACTCTCTGCATGAATGCTACACTCTCTGCATGAATGCTACACTCCCTGCATGAATGCTACACTCTCTGCATGAATGCTACACTCTCTGCATGAATGCTACACTATCTGCATGAATGCTACACTCCCTGCATGAATGCTACACTCCCTGCATGAATGCTACACTCACTCCATGAATGCTACACTCCCTCCATGAATCCTACCACTGGGGTGCCACTAGGAAGCTTCTTTGGACCCATTGTGACTTATTTCACAGTGACAATCACTAAACCACCAAAAAAGACACCAAATATATTGTGAATCTTTGAAAGAGCGCGCTAGGTAATGTTCTCTCAATGGTAAACAACGCTTCACTGGTGTCCTGCGCTTGCGGCGGAGCAGGCGGACACGTCTAATACCTTTCGGTAACAGAGGAATTTTTCGCTAACCGATTCCGAAAAAAGCTTACGTTTTCCGAAACTTTCGTTAACGGGACCTTTCGTTAACCGAGGGTCCACTGTATTGTAATAATTGTATAAATAATATCACCACATTCGTGAACGTATATGAGACCCACCAACTGACGCATATTAGACATGTGACGTCATTTTGTTTACAGTCATCCCTCGGTTTTCGGTTTTAATCCGTTCCAGATGGATCGGCTAAAACCAAAATCGGCGAAAACCAAAACTATTTTCCCCATAAGAAATAATGGAAATTCAATTAATCCGTTTCAGAAACCCAGAAGTTTGGAAAAAAAAAAATTGGGGGGCCTTAAAGATAGATTTACATGCACAAATGAATGAACTGAATGTGGCACTTACCTTTATTGAAGACTGATGTTGCTGGATGGGAGAGAGGGAAGATGGGAGAGGGAAGAGACCCTAATTTTTGGAAGGGGAATCCCCTCCATAAGGACTCTAGGTACCAAGTCCTTATCCGGGGTCACTTCCTGCATGCCTGCTACTCCTCCTGCCTGCTACACTCCTCCTGCCTGCTACCTCCCTGCTACATGCTACACTCCTACATACATGCTACACTCCTGCATACCTGCTACACTCCCTGCATACCTGTTACACTCCTGCATACATGCTACACTCCTGCATACATGTTACACTCCCTGCATACCTGCTACACTCCCTGCATACCTGTTGCACTCCCTGCATACATGCTACACTCCCTGCATACCTGTTACACTCCCTGCATACATGCTACACTCCCTGCATACATGCTACACTCCTGCATACATGCTACACTCCCTGCATACCTGCTACACTCCCTGCATACCTGCTACACCCCCTGCATGCATGCTACACTCCCTGCATGCCTGCTACACTCCTGCATTCATGCTACACTCCCTGCATGCCTGCTACACTCCCTGCATTCATGCTACACTCCCTGCATGCCTGCTACACTCCCTGCATCATGCTACACTCCCTGCATACATGCTACACTCCTGCATACATGCTACACTCCTGCATACCTGCTACACTCCCTGCATGCATGCTACACTCCCTGCATGCATGCTACACTCCCTGCATGCATGCTACACTCCCTGCATGCATGCTACACTCCCTGCATGCATGCTACACTCCCTGCATGCATGCTACACTCCCTGCATGCATGCTACACTCCCTGCATGCATGCTACACTCCCTGCATGCATGCTACACTCCCTGCATGCCTGCTACACTCCCTGCATGCCTGCTACACTCTTAAACTCCATCGTGTTTCTCACTTTCACTATCATATTTTTCTATTATTTCTTCATTTCTACAGTGTTCCTCACTTTCTTTACCAAAGAAGTGGCACTAGGAGCTTTCTTTGGGCCCATGGTAGCTTATTTAGTAGTCACACACAATAATCAAGGCCCAAAAACAATGAATTGTTAATAAATGTTTTGTATAAACTCCTGGGGTGATGTTCACTCAAGCGTAAACAATGCTAGACTGCATGACAATGTGCGTGGGTGGCGGGCCTACGGCCTTTGTATGTGCGCGGCACTGGTGGACAGGTCCCATACGGTCGGCGAAAACTAAAACAATCGGCGAAAACTAAGACAAATTTTCCCTGAAAAAAGTCGGCGAAAACCAAAATCGGCGAAAACTGGGACAAGTGAAAACCAAGGGATGACTGTACTCTTGAACATCGGCAAAATTTAACATTTCCGATACTTTGAGCTCAGTTTCAAGCCATTTTCAGTACTAAAACCAATCAAAATCATCTCTATTTCTGTAATATATCTTCCATTCTATCATATGAGACCAAGAGAAATCGCAAATACAACTATAAAAAAACATACAAAAAAACACAGCAAAGTTGCTGTTTTATTCCAAAATAATGGTCTCAGTTTTTTCTCTCTCATTATGCACTGTGTGCTGCAGGATTTGTTTTATGTGGTGCACATTTACCACATAGATGTATTCTCTCATATCTATGCCCAAATTTACTGCTCACAGCTTATTTGAGTGAGCTGAGCTCATGGCGTAGATCTACGGTGTGGACCCTGGCTTCAAAGCCATAGATCTATGGAACAGACCCTGAAAGGGTTAAGAGAAAACTAGGTAGCCAAAAGAGTTCTGGAGGTGGGAAGTACAGTACCTGCATTCTGGAGGAATTATAATGTTATAGCTTGGAGGGTCATTTGATCTGTCATGTCCCCAGACTTCTTGAAGAAGAGCTACTGAGTGATAGAGACTGTCTTTCCATATTTTGGGTCACCCAACTTAGTTGGGAAACAGTCAGTGTTAAATAATAATAATAATAATAATAATGATAATATAAATACCTAGGTAGTAGGCTGGTAGACAGCAACTGCCCAGGGAGGTACTACTGTCCTGGCAAGTGAGTGTAAAACGAAAGCCTGTAATTGTTTTACATAATGGTAGGATTGCTGGTGTCTTTTTTTCTGTCTCATAAACATGCAAGATTTCAGGTACATCTTGCTACTTCTACTTACACTTAGGTCACACTACACATTCATGTACAAGCATATATATACACACCCCTCTGAGTTTTCTTCTATTTTCTTACTAGTTCTTGTTCTTATTTCCTCTTATCTCCATGGGGAAGTGGAACAGAATTCTTCCTCCATAAGCCATGCGTGTCATAAGAGGCGACTAAACTGCCGGGAGCAAGGGGCTAGTAACCCCTTCTCCAGAATATATTACTAAAAGGAGAAATTTTTGTTTTTCCTTTTGGGCCACCCTGCCTCGGTGGGAAACGGCAGACGTGTTGAAAGAAAGAAAGAATATTAATAATAATAATATTATAAATACAGTAGACCCTCATTTAGCACGGTAGTTACGGTCCTGAAAACATCGTGTTAGGTAAAATCGTGTTAGATAATTAGAAGAACATATGGGAAAAATAGGGTTATGTTCCTGGGAGTCCCCAAAAAGCCAAACAAGTTTTTTTTAGACCAACAGATCTTGCAAAAATTGAAGGCGAATATGTAATTGTACGTAGTTCATTGTCGTGATATATTACTGCTTAATACTACAAATGCAATAGAAATAATAGTATTTCTTACCTTAAATTGTGGATGATTGTAAAGAGTGGAGAGCTATGCTGTGGCCCTACTGGGCTGAGGTGGATGGTAGAGGTTCTGGTACTGAAGTCGATGGTTGTACTAGAGTGTCTAACTTTAAAAGTCATTCATTCAGTCAAGTCATTCAGTAAGTCATTCAAGTCATTCAGTAAGTCATTCAAGTCACTCAGTAAGTCATTCAAGTCATTCAGTAAGTCAGTCAAGTGATTCAGTAAGTCAGTCAAGTGATTCAGTAAGCCAGTCAAGTGATTCAGTAAGTCAATCAAGTGATTCAGTAAGTCAGTCAAGTGATTCAGTAAGTCAGTCAAGTGATTCATTAAGTCAGTCAAGTGATTCAGTAAGTCCAAGTGATTCAGAAAGTCAGTCAAGTGATTCAGTCAAGTCAGTCAAGTCAGTCAGACTTATGTTTACCTCTTTTTATGTGTACAAAGGTTTATCAAAATGCAATGAAAATGATAAAATGTATGTAAATAAACACAGCGATCTTCCCGATTATTGTTGTCCTGTACACCTATGAATCAAACTGAACGCTGGGAGGGATGCGTGGGTGGGTGAGGGTGGCTGGGGATAGCAGTAGGACTCCTCCACTGACTCAATGGTTTAAACCACCCCAGGCGACAGCACGCTCAAAAAATTTTCCCCTCCAGTGAATCGCGTAATATAAGGTTTACGTCGTGTTAGATAAAAATGTGCCGCAATTCTTCAATCGCGTTATACCCAAAACGCGCAACATAAAGTCGTGCTAAATGAGGGTCTACTGTACCTAGGTAGTAGGCTGGTAGACAGCAACTGCCCAGGGAGGTACTACTGTCCTGCCAAGTGAGCGTAAAACGGAATCCTGTAATTATTTTACATGATGGCAGGATTGCTGGTGTCTTTTTTCTGTCTCATAAACATGCAAGATTTCAGGTACATCTTGCTACTTCTAATTACACTTAGCTCACACTACACATTAATGTACAAGAATATATATACACACCCCTCTGGGTTTTCTTCAATTTTCTTAATAGTTCTTGTTCTTGTTTACTTCCTCTTATCTCCATCGGGAAGTGGAACAGCATTCTTTCTCTGTAAGCCATGTATGTCACGAAAGGCAACTAAAATGCCAGAAGCAAGGGGCTAGTAACCCTTTCTTCTGTATATACAGTGGACCCTCGGTTTTCGTTCACCTCAAAACTCGAACAATTATGTAAGTGTATTTTTGTAAGTGTATTTTTAGGGGTCTGAAATGACTAATCTAATTTACATTTGTTCTTATGGGAACAAATTCGTTCGGTAACTGCACTCAAACAGCATTCTGGAATGAATTTTCAACGAAAACCAAGGGTCCACTGTATTACTAAATTTAAAAGGAGAAACTTTCGCTTTTCCTTTTGGGCCACCCTGCCTCAGTGGGATACGGCCGGTTTATTGAAAGAAAAAAGAATATTATAAACAAAAATAATATAATACAAATTTGCAGTCCAGGACAAAGTATATAGGACCAAGCTATGCACGAACTCTGAGGTGGCTGAAAACACTTAAGAAGCAATACATATAAAACGATGATTGATGAACTTCCATTATCTCTGTGGCTAATTTAAAAATGCCTTATTATTATTACTTTAGCTGTGCAATTTCTTTGTTACAGTATCATCTCTATGGATCAAAACAAGAGCCTAGGATTCACAATCTGTTTCTGACTACCTTCAAATCAAATACAGTACTGTACTGTAAATGCCTAATCTATGTATCTCACACATGCATACATGCACACTAAAGTACACACACACAGACACACACACACACAAATATAAAATCCACCTAGGCTCACTGAATAAATGTACAGGATTTAATCATTTCAACATAACCATCTAAGAAATAGAGATGCCACTAAATGATATACAAAATACTTTTACTTCCTTACCTTCTATCTGATTGAGCTTTTTCAAAGCTCGGCAAATGGGGGTTCTGACACGAACACTTTTTCCTTTCACTCTCACGCTAGTGGAACCTTTTCTTATGAGTTCCTGTAATTTCTGGGCTTTGCGCTCATCCAAGGTACCACCAATTTTCTTCCGTAATTCACCATAATTTATCAGACCATAGAGCTCTTGGGTTGCCTTCTTCACACCTAATGAAAAATAAACAAACAGTTAAGTAGCCAAAAAATTGTAACTCGAAAGCTACTGAACATCCTTGCTCAGTCTATTTTTAATATGTTGTTACCTTCCAATACTTTTAAACATAACTATAGCGGAAATAAAAACAAACTAAATAGAGATGTGCATAAAGGTAGTGTACATTTTTTTTTTTCAACAAGTTGGCCGTCTCCCACCGAGGCAGGGTGACCCAAAAAGAAAATACCTTTATCATCATTCAACACTTTCACCTAACTCATACATAATCACTGTCGTTGCAGAGGCGCTCAGATACTATAGTTTAGAATAGTCCCTCCAAACTGTCACTATCCCAGACCCCTCTAACCCTTTGGGGGTCCAAGGGGTCTCTCTGAAACTCGTTCTCAGGGTCCACGAATTTAAAAAAAAAATTATTTTTTCTTATGAAATGATAGAGAATCTTTTTCCGATCATAACGCCACAAAAATTATGAAATTTGATCGAAAACTATTTCGCTAGAACTCCATTTCCTCTATCGATTGAGTACAAGAAACCGCCTATTTACCAATTTCAACTACCCAAAATAGTGGTCAGAAAATGGCAATTTGGCCAATTTCACACAAATTTAAAACGATACCAATTTCAAAATAGGGTCCATAATAAACAAGGCAGACATTCCTGGCACTAAAATAACATCTTCTCTGTTCATTAGTCACGTCTCCAGGCCCCTCTTACATTACTTTTGCTTTCCATTTTGAATTTTTATTCTCAGAAAAAATAGAAGATTTACTGTTATGTATACAACTGCATCATTGTAAAAATGGTATAAATAATATCAGTGCACTTGTGCAAGAATATTAGACTCTCCAGTTGATGTGTATTGGACGCATGGTGTGATTTGTTTACTCTTGAACATCAGTCAAAATCAAACATTTTCGCTACTTTGCGCTCAGTTTCAAGGTAGTCATCGTGAAACCAGTCAAAATTATCTCTATTTCTGTAATATATCATCTATTCTATAAAATGAGACTAAGAAAATGAGAATACAAGCATAAATACCATATAAAAATAGACTGCAAAGTCGCTGTTTTAACCCTTTCAGGGTTATTGACGTACTAGTACAGCTTACGCCCTGGGGTTATTGACGTACTAGTACGCCTAAATTCTAGCGCCCTCAAATCAAGCAGAAACAGGCTGTTAGGCCTAGATGTGATAGAATTGGTCTGTGTGGTCAGTGTGCGCAGTATAAAAAAATTCCTGCACCACACACTGCATAATGAGGAAAAAAAAACTCTGACCGTTTTTTTGGTTTAAAACAGCGACTTTGCAGTCTATTTTCGTATGGTATTTATTGATGTATTCTCGTTTTCTTGGTCTCATTTGATAGACTGGATGATATATTACAGAAATAGAAATGATTTTGATTGGTTTGACAACGACAAGTACCTTGAAATTGAGCTCAAAGTAGCGAAAATGTTCGATTTTTGACGATGTTCAAGAGTAAACAAATCACACCATGCATCCAATACCCATCAACTGGTGAGTCTAATATTCATGCACAAGTGCTCTAATATTATTTATACCATTTTTACAATGATGCAGTTGTATACATAACAGTAAATCTTCTATTTTTTTGTGAGAATAAAAATTCAAAATAAAAAGCAAAAGTAATGTAAGAGGGGACTGGAAATGTGACTAATGAACAGAGAAGACGTTATTTTAGTGCCAAAAATGTCTGCCTTGTTTATTCTGGACCCTATTTTGAAATTGGCATCATTTGAGATTTGTGTGAAATTGGCCAAATCGCCGTTTTCTGACCACTATTTTGGGTAGTTGTAATTGGTAAATAGGCGGTTTCTTGTACTCAATCGATAGAAGAAATGGAGTTCTAGCGAAATAGCTATAATTTTAGTTGACTGAAACAATGGAATTTGCCGAAAATATGGCTCAAAGTGGGCGAAATCGCCGATGCGTAAGTGTCATGGCTACCGCTAACTTCGCGAAAGCATAATTCCGTTAGTTTTCGATCAAATTTCATAATTTTTGTGGCGTTATGATCGGAAAAAGATTCTCTATCATTTCATAAGAAAAAATAAAAAAAAAAATTAAATTCTTGGACCCTGAGAACGAGTTTCGGAGACCCCCCTTGGACCCTGAAAGGGTTAAACCAAAAACACTGTCAGTTTTTTTTTCCTCATTATACACTGTGTGGTGCAGGAATTTTTTTATACTGTGCACACTGACAGCACAGACCCATTCTATCACATCTAGGCCTAACAGCCTGTTTCTGCTTGATTTGAAGGCGCTAGATTTTAGGCGTACTAGTACGTCAATAACCACAGTGCGTAAAACGTACTTGTATGACCATAACCCCGAAAGGGTTAAAGTGCAGGCATTGTACTTCCCATTTTCAGGACTCAAGTCCAGCTAAATCTATAAAAACCGGTTTTCCTTATTTTTTTTTTATTAACACATCGGCCGATTCCCACCAAGGCAGGGTGGCCCGAAAAAGAAAAACTTTCATCATCATTCACTCCATCACTGTCTTGCCAGAGGGGTGCTTTACACTACAGTTATAAAACTGCAACATTAACACCCTCCTTCAGAGTGCAGACACTGTACTTCCCATCTCCAGGACTCAAGTCCGGCCTGCCGGTTTCCCTGAATCCCCTTTATAAATGTTACTTTGCTCACACTCCAACAGCACGTCAAGTATTAAAACCATTTGTCTCCATTCACTCCTATCAAATACGCACACGAATGCTTGCTGGAAATCCAAGCCCTCGTACACAAAACCTCTTTACCCCCTCCTCCAACCTTTCCTAGGCCGACCCCTACCCCGCCTTCCCTCCACTACAGATTTATACACTCGAGGTCATTCTGTTTCGTTCCATTCTCTCTACATGTCTGAACCACCTCAACAACCCTCCTCAGCCCTCTGGATAATAGTTTTTAATCCCGCACCTCCTCCTAATTTCCAAACTCCGAATTCTCTGCATTATATTCACACCACACATTGACCTCAGACATGACATCTCCACTGCCTCCAGCCTTCTCCCTGCGACATTCATCACCCATGCTTCACACCCATATAAAAGTGTTGGTATAACTATACTCTCATACATTCCCTCTTAACTTCCATGGACAAAGTTCTTTGTCTCCACAGACTCGAAGTGCACCACTCACACTTTTCCCTCATCAATTCTATGATTCACCTCATCCTTCATAGACCCATCTGCTGACATGTCCACTCCCAAATATGTGAATACATTCACCTCCTCCATACTCTCTCCCTCCAATCTGATATCCAATCTTTCGTCACCTAATCTTTTTGTTATCCTCATCACCTTACTCTTTCCTATATTCACTTTCAATTTTCTTCTTTTACATACCTTACCAAATTCATCCACCAACCTCTGCAACTTCTCTTCAGAATCTCCCAAAAGCACAGTGTCATCAGCAAAAAGCAACTGTGACGACTCCCACTTTGTATTTGATTCTTTGTCTTTAACCCCACACCTCTTGCCAAGACCCTCGCATTCACTTCTCTTACAACCCCATCTATAAATATATTGAACAACCACGGTGACATCACACATCCCTGTCTAAGGCCTACTTTTACCAGAAATAATCTCCTCTCTCCTACACACTCTAACCTGAGCCTCACTATCCTCATAAAAGCTCTTCACTGCTTTCAGTAACCTACCTCCTATTCCATACACCTGCAACATCTGCCACATTGCCCCCTATCCACCCTATCATACGCTTTTCCAAATCCATAAATGCCACAAAACCTCTTTACCCTTATCCAAATACTGTTCACCTATATGTTTTACTGCAAACACTTGGTCTACACACCCCCTACCTTTCCTAAAGCCACCTTGTTCATCTGCTATTCTGCTCTCCGTCTTACTCTTAATTCTTTCAATAATAACTCTACCATACACTTTACCTGGTATACTCAACAGACTTATTCCCCTATAATTTTTGCACTCTCTTTTGTCCCCTTTGCCTTTATACAAAGGAACAATACACGCTCTCTGCCAGTCCCTAGGTACCTTACCCTCTTCCATACATGTATTAAATAATAGCACCAACCACTCCAAAACTATATCTCTGCCTGCTTTTAACATTTCTACCTTTATCCCATCAATCTCAGCTGCCTTACCCCCTTTCATTCTACCCACTGCCTCACGAACTTCCCCACACACTCACAACTGGCTCTTCCGCACTCTTACAAGATGTTATTCCTCCTTGCCCTATACACGAAATCACAGCTTCCCTGTCTTCATCAACATTTAACAACTCCTCAAAATATTCCCTCCATCTTCCCGATACCTCTAACTCTCCATTTAATAACTCTCCTCTCCTATTTTTAACTGTCAAATCCATTTGTTCCCTAGGCTTCCTCAACTTATTAATCTCACTCCAAAACTTTTTCTTATTTTCAACAAAATTTGTTGATAACATCTCACCCATTCTCTCATTTGCTCTCTTTTTACATTGCTTGACCACTCTCTTAACCCCTGCTCACACTCGAACAGCTCATCAGGTCCCAAAAACCATTCGTCTCCATTCACTCCTATCTAACACGCTCACACACGCTTGCTGGAAGTCCAAGCCCCTCGCCCACAAAACCTCCTTTACACCCTCCCTCCAACAGAAAATGTTTCACAACAAGAAAGAGCATCATTTAGTAAGAAGGAGGTGAATGACACATGGAGCTGCTTGGAGAATTTGGCATCTCTGTAAGGGTACATGTAAGTGGTTGGTTTATTTTTTCTTTCCCCAAGATCTAGGTGAAATACTTAGATCTAGGTGAAATACCGGAGGCCATAAAGAGTGCAGACATAGCTCCTTTGCATAAGGGAGGTAGTAGAGCACTAGCTAAAAATTACAGACAAGTAGCCCTAACTTCTCACATCATAAAAATCTTCAAAAGAGTGATGAGACGGCAGATTACAAAGTTCATGGACCAGCACAACCAACATAACCCGAACCAGCATGGCTTTTAGAGTAGGATGATCATGCCTGTCACAGCTACTGAACCATTATGACAGAATTACGGAGGCACTGGAAGACGACCAAAATGCAGATGTGATTTACACAGATTCTACAAAGGCGTTTGACAAATGTGATCATGGAGTGATAGCACACAAAATGATGGCCATGGGCATTATGGGGAAGGTAGGCAGATGGATTTTCGAGTTCCTAACACAAAGAACACAAAAAGTAGTAGTTAACAGGGCAAGATCCAGCATCAGTGAGGTCAAAAGCTCAATGCCCCATGGCACTGTCCTGGCATCTCTGCTGTTTCTCATCCTCATAGCAGACATAGATAAAAACACCCGGTACACTTTTGTATCATCATTTGCAGATGACACTAAAATAAGCAAGAAAGTCACTACGGTAGAGGACACTTAAAAATTACAGGAAGACATAAGCAGGGTTTTCCAGTGGACAGTAGAGAACAACATGATGTTCAATGGTGATAAGTTTCAGCTGCTTAGGTATGGAAAGAATGAAGAATTCAAAAGGAATACTATATACAAAACTTAAAGAGGGTCACCAAATAGAACGAAAGGAACACGTAAAGGACTTGGGAATAATTATGTCTGCTGATCTTTCTTTTAAAGACCATAACAAGACAAAAGATCACAACATCCAGGAAGATGACAGGGTGGCTATTGAGAACTTTCAAAACAAGGGAAATAATGCCGATGGTGACACTCTTCAAATCGCTAGTGCTCCCTCGCTTAGAATATTGCTCAGTGCTGACGGCCCCATTCAAAGCAGGAGAAATATCAGAGCTGGAACAAATACAGAGATTGTTTACGGCTCACATTGAGCCAGTGAAACATCTAATTTATTGGGAACACCTTCAAGTCTTGAACATGTACTCAATGGCGTGGAGGAGAGAGATATACATGATAATATATACAGTCGACCCTTGAAATTCGTGATTAATCCGTTCCAGAGAGTTTGCCGAAATTCAAAATTCACGATTTTCAAAACCATTTTCCCCATAAGAAATAATGTAAATCAAATTAATCCGTTTCAGACACCCAAAAGTATCAAAAAAAAAATTTTTTTTTACATGAAATGTACATTTATCTACACAGAAAACAATGAGACATGAAGAATAAAACAATAATAACATGACACTTACCTTTATTGAAGAGTTGTTGATGTGTGGAAGACAGGAGGAAGGTAGAGGATGGAAGAGTTACTATTGTTTGGAAGGGGAATCCCCTTCCACAGACTTCAGGTACCAAGTTCTTTTCCGGGGTTACTTCCCTTTTACTGCCACAGTACATTCATTACTTACTTTAAATATTTGTAGTCTTAATGTAGGGAGAAAGGTGTGTAGTATTTATTTGTAGGAATTCAGTATAGGTAGCCTGTAGACATAGGTACACGTATGTAGCCCCTCCCCCAGGCAACACTACTCAGCCATATTATTACACTACACAGCCATATTATTACCATGTTCACTGAGTTTAATCTTTTCTAACAACTACCTTTAGATGCCATCATAAACAAAGGGAGAAGTAATGAATAATTCATGCCGAGAATTGTAAACAAACGTGCATGAAGGGCAGTTACTGCACCAGATGCCAGATTTACAGTTTTCTCTAACGCTGCAGAGAAAACATAATGCTTACTCTCCACCCAACATTGTATCAATGTTTATATGCTATATGATATGTAACGTGTTTCTTATATAATTTTGAAGAAAATATCATAGATGGAGTATGAAAATGTCTATATTAACCTAAAATAAAACATTTAACCTAAAATAAGACATTTGTTTGTGCTTGGTGTGGGGAAGTACCCTGGCTGGTTTGTGTGGGGAAGTACCCTGGCTGGTTTGTGGGGAAGTACCCTGGCTGGTTTGTGTGGGAAAGTACCCTGGCTGGTTTGTGTGGGAAAGTACCCTGGCTGGTTTGTGTGGGAAAGTACCCTGGCTGGTTTGTGTGGGGAAGTACCCTGTATGGTGTGGGGAAGTACCCTGCCTGGTGTGGGGAAGTACCCTGCCTGGTGTGGGGAAGTACCCTGCCTGGTGTGGGGAAGTACCCTGCCTGGTGTGGGGAAGTACCCTGCCTGGTGTGGGGAAGTACCCTGCCTGGTGTGGGGAAGTACCCTGCCTGGTGTGGGGAAGTACCCTGCCTGGTGTGGGGAAGTACCCTGCCTGGTGTGGGGAAGTACCCTGCCTGGTGTGGGGAAGTACCCTGCCTGGTGTGGGGAAGTACCCTGCCTGGTGTGGGGAAGTACCCTGCCTGGTTTGGGGAAGTACCCTGCCTGGTGTGATCTTTCTTGAATTCTATCGCGTTTCTCGCCTTCTTTAGCAAAGAGCTGGCACTAGGAGCTTTCTTTGGGCCCATGGTGGTTTATTTAGCAGTTGCAAGCACTAAAACAAATGAAATATTAAGAAATGTATCGTATGAACGCATGAGGTGATCGTCACTCGCTGAGATACAATGCCAGACTGACTCTGAATGGTGTTTGTGTGCCCGCAGCGGCTGGGAAGCCACTCAGACGCGTTTCAAACGACTGCCGATTTCTAAGCCAAATCATGAAAATCAAGCCAATATTTTGGCGAAAAAAGTTGCCGATTTTCAAATTTCACGATATTCAAGGGGGACGAATTTCAAGGGTCCACTGTACCTGGAAAGTACTCGAGGGCCTGGTCCCAAATCTGCACACTGCCATAACATACTGGAGTGAGAGATATGGGAGGAAGTGTAAAATAAACCCAGTGAGGAACAGGGGTGCGGTGGGAACAATAAGGAGCACTGTATCAACATCCAGGGTCCCAGACTATTCAACATCTTACCAGAAGATATCCGAAACACGACTGGAACAAGTGTAGAAGCCTTCAAGAGGAAACTGGACAAGTATCTTCACCAGGTGCCAGATCAACCAGGCTGTGATGGATATGTGGGGAAGCAGGCCTCCAGCAGCAACAGCCTGGTTGACCAGCCAAGCACCAGACGAGCCTGGCCCATGGCCGGGCGCAGAGTAGAGAAACTCTCGAAACTCTTCAAAGATAAGGTATATCAAAGGTACTTCATCCAATTGGCTTCAAACTTCTAATGCAGATGTAATATACCTAGGGAAAGGTTCACGTAACTACAGTATTGGCATGTGCTGGTGCCCTTTGGTAAATATTATACTGAGCACTAGCAGAATAACTTGGAGTTACCTTCCAAGAGTTCACAGTCTCTCCCTTGCACCTGTCATGTCAGAAGGCAGGTGTGGGGGATTCACACCCCTGCACTCAACTGGCCTGCAGGAAGATGTGGGAAAGACACTCCACATCCACTTGTCAGGAGGCATACACCGCCACATTCTCACAGTAATGATCAGAAGCGAGAATAATCTCAACTACACAACACACACAATCACTATCCCATCCTCTTGCCAGTTCAGGACCCCCACACCCACCTTGTGTCTCTGCCTTCCTTGTCCACACCCAGTGATCAAATGCCTAATGTTCCTCTGTCCCCATCCAACTACACCCATATAATTCATTGCAACCACTTTATTGCAAACATGGCCAGGTTCTCTGGGACCTCACTGTTCTTAGAAACCACATAATACAGTGGTACCCCGACTTACGATATTTTTTCATTCCAGAATGCTGTTCAAGTGCCATTACCAAACGAATTTATCTCCATAAGAAATGATGTAAAATAGACTAGTCCTTTTAGACCCCTAAAATTACACTTACAAAAGCATTTAAAAAAATAAACTTACATAAAAGGGTGAGTTTGGGGACCATCGTAAGTCGGGGTACCACTGTACCCAGCATTGAAGAGGACTACAACAAACATTGACTTGCCCTCATACAAAAATCAAAACACAGAACCAATACCCCGCAAGAGTTTTGGAAATTCATCACAACATGCACTGAGGAACCCTTGCCTGTCCCCAGCACTGCAAAAGTCATGGCTAACACTGCTGGAGCCATCCCACACTATGACACAGACACCCCCCCCAATCACAACTGCCCCCTGACCCAGCAATCCAACACCCACAATACCTTGGGAATCCAGGGACCCCTGAGTAAATAATCACAAAGGCAACACATCAAGATCCAGGTCTTTATCCTAGGAAAGCACAGGCCTCAAGAGGGCTCTCTTCCTCTCGGAGCAACACACTACCTGCTGCCAAATGGGAAAACTACTCTGACACTCAGCTAGCTGAAAGCCAAACAAAATAACCACCTTACAAACTGTACAAGACACTCTTCCGAAGAAAAATCACACAAAACAACATTCCTTCATTCTCTCTGCTATAAGCAAATGCCTACTCACATGCAATCATTTGCTGCAAACAGGCACAGATATGATCAGGTTCTCAAGGACTAACTGCCCTCAGAAACCACATAATACATAACCTCCAAGAGGATTGCACCAAACACTGGTTCGTCCTCGTACAAAAATCAAAACACAGAAATGCAATGAAACACTCAGAGGAACTCCAACATCAAAATTTATGCACCTCACTTATGATAATTGAAACATCTCAGATTCTGTGGAGGCAATTACAGTTTTCAAAACTGTCAAGAAAAATATCTCCCACCCTCACCCAACTTATTACATAACTATTCAATACACTCTGAACACAAAACTGTAACACTCCACACAGACACGCACATCAACCTTAACTTACTCACTTCATCACAGAAGCTAAATACTTCTTTCAGAAAAAAAATTTATTTTAAAACACTTGTATCCAAAAACCCTCTCAAAGTGGCAGGTGCCTCTGATCTTAATCACATTTTCTAGTCTCTATCAGCACTGCCTATACTAACTCAATACATCTTCGGCCTCCAGATATTTCCCACCACTTTACTAACCAACAGCAGCCATCCTTATTCCAAAACCCAACAAAGCACATACAGACCCCCAAAAACTATAGATCCATCAATCTCCTGGAAGCACTACCACAGCTTACACAACAACCTTGAAACCAACTTTCTCAGTAAAAGACAACAGAGATCAACATAAGATTCACTGACCACCATCTGCAACTACCTATGCTTCAACAAATGCCAAAGCATTTAAACAGCTTGTTACCCTGGATGCTGAAAAAAGCATTTGACACTATCTGGCAAGATGCACTAAAATACAAAATCTTCAATAACTTTAACCTCTCAATCAACACCCAATTACTCCTGTGCAATTTCCTAGACCATAGGGTCACCAAACTATGGCCCACAGGCCAGATATGGCTTGCTGCCTATTACACTACTGCATATGGCCCACAAGCCAAGAATTGCTGCTTAATAAATTTGTATAACTAATTAAAATTTTATTTTCCTGAAAAATAGTATCAAAGTAACAAATCTATATCTATTCCATAGAATATGTTGCATCTGTGTTTAATTGTGCATTGTCTATGACTGGCATAAAGCACACATGACAACATCACGCACATGTTAACCTGTCATTTGTCTATCTCCACAGAGTGCCTGTGATGCTTACTCTGTAGTTGCGTGTGTAACAAGTACACATCAGTTTGTGAATTTCGCTATTTGCTTATACAGTCAACCCCCGGTTCTCATCGGTAATCCGTTCCAGAGGGCCCGTCGACCACCAGTTTGGTCGAACTCCAATTCTATTTTCCCCATAAGAAATAATGGAAATAAAATTAATCCGTTCCAGACATCCAAAAGTTTTAAAATAAAATATTTTTTAGAACTTTTTGACATTAAATTATACACAATTTTATAAAAAATTAAGAAATAATAGTACAATAACATGTCACTTACATTTATTGAAGAGTTGTTGATGTGTGGAAGACGGGAGGAGGGGAAAAGGTGGAGTAGTATGCTAGTGTTTGGAAGGGGAATCCCCTTCCATTAACACTGCAGGTGGCAAGTTCTTTTCTGGGGTTACTGGCCTTTTTCTTTTAATGCCACTAGGACCAGCTTGAGAGTCACTGGACCCCTCTCTCACAAAAAATCTGTCCAGGGAGCTCTGTGTTTGGCGGTTCTTTAAAATGTCCCTAAAATGTGACAAGACATTGTCATTAAACATGTCGCATATGCGGCCTGCAACATCTTGGTTAGGGTGATAATCATACATAAATGTTTGCACATTAGTCCATTGGGCACAAATCTCCTTAATTTTTGAAGGAGGCAACTTCTTCCAGCTCGGTTCCACCTCCTCCCCCTCTGGACCATTTTCCTGAACTGTGGTCTGTTGTTGCTGTTGAAGCTCTTGAAGATCTTCAGTGGTTAGCTCTTCATTGTGCTCCTCCACCAACTGTTCCACATCCTCGGCACAAACATCCAACCCCATGGACTTGCCCAGTTCCACAATTTCTTGCACAACAGGCTCAGGCTCAGGGTTCTGAGGCTCAGCCCCAAAACCTTCAAAATCTAGGACACAGTCTGGCCACAATTTTCTCCAGGCAGAGTTCAAAGTCCTGGTAGTCACTCCCTCCAAAGCCTTACCTATAAGCTTTACACAATGCAGGATATGGAAATGATTTTTCCAAAACTCTTTTAGGGTCATATCCATGTCTGTGGTCACATCAAAGCACTTTTAAAACATTGCTTTGGTGTAGAGTTTTTTAAAGTTGCAAATGACCTGCTGGTCCATGGGCTAGAGGAGAGGAGTGGTATTAGGGGGCAAGAACTTCACTTTGATGAACTCACAGCCCTGCACAATTTCCTCTGCCAAGTCTCGAGGATGACCAGGAGCATTGTCCATTATCAGGAGGCACTTAAGTGGCAAATTATTTTCCTCGAGATATTTCTTCACACTGGGGCCAAACATGTTTTTGAACCAATCAAGGAAAATTTCCCTAGTGACCCATGCCTTTTTGTTAGACTTCCACATCACACACAAATTAGACTTGGTGATACCGCATCTGCCAAACACTCGGGGATTTTCAGAATGATACACCAGTAAAGGCTTCACTTTACAATCACCACTGGCATTAGCACAAAGCATCAAAGTTAGCCTGTCTTTCATAGGCTATAGGCTTATGTCCTGGGAGTGCCTTTTCCTCCTGTGTAATGAAGGTCCTGTTGGGCATTTTCTTCCAAAACAGGCCTGTTTCGTCACAATTGAACACTTGTTGGGGTTGGAACTGTTCAGCCTCTATGTACCCCTGGAATTCCTGCATATATTTTTCAGCCGCACTTTTGTCAGAACTGGCTGCCTCACCATGGCTCACAACACTATGTATGCCACTTCGCTTCTTAAATCTGTCAAACCAGCCTTTGCTGGCTTTAAATTTGTTCACTTCAGCACTCGTTGCAGGCATTTTCTTGACGAGATCATCATGCAACTGCCTTGCTTTTTCACATATTATTGCCTGCGTAACACTATCTCCTGCTAACTGTTTCTCGTTGATCCACACCAACAACAAAGTTTCCACTTGTTCCAGCACTTGAGATCTGTTTTGTGACCATACTTGCACCTTTCGCAACAACAGCGTCCTTGATTTCCTTTCTCTTGGCCAAAATGGAAGAGATGGTTGAATGGGATTTGCCATAGAGCCTGGCCAGCTCAGTGACACGAACTCCACTTTCATATTTTGATATCATCTCCTTCAATTCTACCATATTTCTGACATTCTTTACCACAGGCTTGGCACTAGGAGCTTTCTTGGGGCCCATGGTGGCTTATTTAGCAGTTGCAAGCAATAAAAACACTGGAATAATGACAATATATATGGTATGAATGCGTGGGTGGTGCGTGGGTAGTGGTCGCTCGCTTGTAAACAATAGCACACTGAGTGCCTGGGCGCCCAGCTGGGCCACGGCCCACGCGTACGCGTTCGAGACAAATCGCCAACTCCAAGCGGCCGCCTAATACCGAGCCAAAATTCTTGTAAAAAAAAAAAAAAAACATTGAACACCGATTTGGATGACCTCCGATGCCGTCGAGCACCGGGGGTTGACTTTACAAAAGGCGAACCGCTTTACAGCGTTTCGCCTTTTTGACATTCCACTAATACGGACATTTCAAATTACAGTGGACCCTCCGTTTTCGTGTACAGTATCTCCGTTTTCGGGCAGTTTATTCAGGGAAATTTTACCTCCGTTTTCGGTGATGTTACAAACACTGGCCTTATGCTGTAACAACAGGAAAATACTAACTTAGCCGTTGTCCACCTTTTGAATTTCACTTCAAGGGAAATAAGCTCTTTGTCGTTTTTCCAGGGTTTTTATCTAATTTGACTACTAAGTCTTGTTGTACTTAGTAACTAGGTTAAACATTAATATTCTATACTCATAAAGAGTTTATGTGATACCTTGTGACACTTCACAAACCATGAATATTAAAGAACATAATTGTATGTTTACATCTCACTTACGCACCCAACCGGTAGCTAACCACATGAAAACTACTTTATCTTGCACATATCCACAGCAAAATACACTTATTGATATCTGTGATTCCCCATAATTTGCACAGTACTAACCAAAGCAAAATACACTTATTGATATCTGTGATTCCCCTTAATTTGCAGTTCTAACCAAAATTCTAATACAACTATTGCTTCATAATACTTAAGCTAGTCATAAGTTTGCCTAAGACACTCCAATACATCACCTTTATCATTAATATATAAACTAATTGCTAACTTCATATACTAATTGTTAAATTCTCAATGTTTAAATTCCAGTACCTAAATTTTGTAAACCTAATTAATCACTACAATTACCTAACCTTACTACCTGTATAATCATTGTGTAGCTATTGAGTAAGACCTATCATAAGACTGCCTGAAAAGCCTAGGCATACCTAGGCATATTATTGGCCATCTTGTAATATCAACTTTAATGTACAACTGTAAGTACCCCCCAACTTGTATTACATGAAATAAAGAATTTGAATTTGAACCAAACCCCAAACAATCCATCAATATTGACAATCTTGCTCAGAAAAGATAACTATTTAGTTACTTCAGAGAAACAATCTCTTACAAGGATTACTTAAGCCAACACTCTCTCAGACTAATAGTCAATTGTCTCGTGCAAGAGACTTTGAAAAGCAACTATGTAACCAAGTGCTAAAGAGAGCTATGTACTTGGGGTTGAGAACCCGAAGCTACTCCATGTCAGGAGTAAGTGTGAGAACCTACTCCTTTTCAGGAGGGTGCATGAACCTACTCCCTGTTGGGAGTGAGTGGGAACCTACTCCCTGTTGGGAGTGAGTGTGGGGAACCTACTCCCTGTTGGGAGTGAGTGTGGGGAACCTACTCCCTGTTGGGAGTGAGTGGGGGGAACCTACGCCCTGTTGGGAGTGAGTGGGGGGAACCTACGCCCTGTTGGGAGTGAGTGGGGGGAACCTACTCCCTGTTGGGAGTGAGTGGAGGGAACCTACTCCCTGTTGGGAGTGAGTGGGGGAACCTACTCCCTGTTGGGAGTGAGTGGGGGAACCTACTCCCTGTTGGGAGTGAGTGGGGGAACCTACTCCCTGTTGGGAGTGTGTGTGGGAACCTACTCCCTGTTGGGAGCGAGTGTGGGAACCTACTCCCTGTTGGGAGCGAGTGTGGGAACCTACTCCCTGTTGGGAGCGAGTGTGGGAACCTACTCCCTGTTGGGAGCGAGTGTGGGAACCTACTCCCTGTTGGGAGCGAGTGGGAACCTACTCCCTGTTGGGAGCGAGTGTGGAACCTACTCCCTGTTGGGAGCGAGTGTGGGAACCTACTCCCTGTTGGGAGCGAGTGTGGGAACCTACTCCCTGTTGGGAGCGAGTGTGGGAACCTACTCCCTGTTGGGAGCGAGTGTGGGAACCTACTCCCTGTTGGGAGCGAGTGTGGGAACCTACTCCCTGTTGGGAGCGAGTGTGGGAACCCCACTCCCCCGTTGGGAGCGAGTGGGAACCCC
>WNWK01030857.1:0-23167 GCA_009830355.1 Cherax destructor
AAGCCTGGCCACTACAACATCAGTCAGTACTTGTAGCCAAGCCTAAGCCTGGCCACTACAACATCAGTCAGTACTTGTAGCCAACCCTAAGCCTGGCCACTACAACATCAGTCAGTCTGTTCACATTATAAGTTGCTCCATAAACATACTTATCTACATTCATGTTATCATAGTGGGTTATAGATCTACTCAGGCTTCTAACTGCATTCCTATAGCTATCATTTTCATTATTTATTTCTCTCCTAATATTATTCCTAATGCTAGACACAGATATACCAAAGTTATATTCTACATTCTCCTTCTGGGTGCTCTTCTTGGCTAACATATTAACTTTATCATGAAGGAGTAATCCAATGTGTGACGGAATCCATAGCAAATGTACTTTAATTCCTTTGTCCCGGATTTTTTAGTATCTATACCTGGCTTCTCCAATGAGCATGCTGTTAGAGTCATTATATGAGTCAAAAAGCCTTCAATGATGACATAGAATCAGTAATGATGATAGAGTCAAGCTCAGTGTCATAAGTTAGCTTTAGTGCCATAAGGATTGCAAACAATTAAAGTTTGCAGTGTAGACGCCCAGTTGTTAATTCTTATGCCTAGTTCAAAAAAATTATTATTGTTCTTAACTAGGGAGGTGGCAACCAGAGCAGATGCAGCCCTGCCAGAAGACTCCTGTTTAGATCCATCAGTGTATATAACTTGAGATAACTTATTACTACCAGCTAGGCGATAAATTTCTTATTGAGCAGTTGCTTTAACAAGTGATTTAAGGAAGGGATTACTAACAATGAGCTTCTTGGGAGGGACTTGCAGGTTTTTTATATTTTATTTAAAAACTTACAATTTTCATACTAGCAATACACCAAGTAGTCACCTTACTACAAGTAAGGTCATAACAAAGATATACCAAAACAACAGTAAGCACTAAAACCCCACACAAGAATGTGCCATAATAACCCCAAAAAAAAAAAAAACTAACTACCCTATAACAACGAAACTTCAAAAATAAAACATTAAACTTACAAACAAAACCTTAAAAGCTCCGTAAAAAACGGTAACCTTTATACCAATCTTAATGATGCATACAAAGCGTTGTCAATACAACATTAGACTGAGACATAAAAGCAACATACAATACAAAAAAATAGCGTTACATAACTCCTAACTTCCCCACAATGCCAAAACAAACTTAAACCTCACAAACATCTAAGTAACCAAAAAAATGTAAGTTTTTTTTATTTTTTTTTATTTTTTACAAAAGTCACTCACAAATAAAAGATCCTAAGCATTCCAAATGAAAGTAACAAAACAAAACTAATTATGGATCCTATAAGATCTGCAAAGCAATTTACACATAGTACAACAAAACATATATAAGATCCTATCCAACATGTATACACAAAAAAAAACACAAAATATACCTAACTAAAACAAAACATAGAAACCCCAAAAGGGTTTTAAAAACAATGAAAACCCTAAACCTACAACTAAAACCCGTAATAATGTGACCCAACAATAATAATGATCCTAGGCACACACACATTGCGTGCAAGTCATATAAACTTCAGTAAAAGGAAACCCGTGGCCTGGTAGCAACACCTCACAGTGATAGTCATCGGATCAGTCCCATCCAGTGTCTATACATACATAGAAAGAACTGCATTACATCTTCTCATATTAAAATACGAAGAATATTGCCTGATAACAAGCCATGGAAAGGGAATAATAGTATAAAAAAAACTTTTAACCTCTTTGAAAAGAGGACCATAAGGAAAAAAAACAATATATAAACACTTAGGGCACACACCTGGCCCCCAAGTAAGGCAAACCACCTTTGGAAAAAACCATGAAATCCAAAAAGGACAAAAATAGAACCACTCTAAACCTCCCCGTCCGAGTCACCAAACATACCACACACATACTCATCCATAAAAGAAAAACCCTACCCCTTTCCCCAAGGGAAAAAGGGTGAGTGGATGACCGGGAAAACCCGAGAAACCATCCCTTCCCCAACCCCATACATAAACCCCACGAAACAACTTTCACACCTAACCCTTCAACCCCCCCACACCAGAGACCAACCCCTTCCTTGTAAAAACCCCAGAAACTATAGCTCAGAGTTAACCCAGCAACGATCCCATCGACAATTGCCTATAACCCTCAGAAAAAAACCTATCCCACACCCTCCCATACAACTCCTGGTTCCTACACTTAGTCCTATAAAATCTCGCAGCCAAAGCCCTAATCCTAACATCACTCCGAACCTCCCTCATACTCCACGAAACATAAATATAATCCAATACCAAATACATCACCACACGCCTCACATCCTCTGGGTACCCCACAACATCCAGACTTTAACATCTTAACACCGATAAACCGCCCGCCCCCACACCTCGGATGATCCCTAAAAACCCTTCCCTCACCCCTCAAGACCCCCACAAAAATATACAACATGGAAAGCCGTATCCCATAACCCACAGCGCTGACAAAACCCATCACCTGATAGTCCCATCAAGAAAAGCTGAGCCCTAGACGCCAATATACCATGTAAAAACCGAAAAACCAATCTCATGTACCTTAGGAGGCAACTTTAAACGCCTAAACCAAAACCACGTTACATTCCAATCATAACACGGATAAACCTCCATACCTAAAACCTCCTTTTCTCGCCTTCCCACCTTATCTAACCTCCCTACCTTCACCTTACCAGGATCTGGAACCACCAAAAGATACCTTAAAATTGCCTCACAAAACAACAAATTCCCTTCCACCATCTGCGAACCTCACTCATTACCCTCCCCACTCTCACTCCTCGAATCCCACCTCGTGCTAGGTATTCCTGCCTAACAAATATGCCCATCAAACGTCTCTGCAGTGGTATCAAACCTAACCCTCCCTTCGTTACCTTAGTCATTACCACATCCCTCCCTAACCAATGCCTCCCATAACCCCATATAAACCTTAATACCCGACTTTGCAATCTTAAAACATCGTCCTCCACAAGGGGGTATACCGCAGCTACATACCACAACTTACTGTATACTAAGGAATTAACAACTACAACCCTCTGCAAGAGAGTGACCTCTCCAGGCCGCCACCCCGGGGCATCCTACCCAGAGCAGCATTAACCACTGCCGAGGAATTCACCTCCTGCGCAACACTCGCCTGAGTACAAAACCACATACCACATATCCTTAACCTATCCATCCACTATTGGCCACCCAAAACCCTGACCCAACGCCCCCCTACCCATTCCCCCACCTCCAATAATTTCGATTTTACCCTATTCACCCGCATACCAGTGGCCAAACCAAAAACCTCAATTATCCTATTTACATTACCTAACCCCTCCATTGTGCCTACTAAAATAGTGGTGTCGTCTACATAACCTATAATACCCGTTTCTGCCTCCCCTTCTGACACTAACCTGAAAAAAGGTCCTATAAACAAGCAAACAGGAGCTGTGACAAGGGGCACCCCTGTCGCAGCCCCCGCCCCAAACGCACCTCAGTCCCCAACCTCCCATTAACCTGTACCCTCAAACGTGCATGCTCCTACAAAGTGCGGACCCAACCCACGACCTCTGCCCCAAACCCCTGCCGTAAAAGCACCGCCTGCAACATATCCCTATCAACACTATCATACGCCTTTTCCCAATCAAGCCCTAAAACACCCCCAGCTTTTCTGCTCTCTAAAAAACCTTTGATCCTCCGATGACCCTCCCTCATACTTCTCCCTGGTACCCCATACTGATCTCCCTCCAGTAAGCTCTCCAAAACTCCTTTCATTTTATTAGCAAGAATTCGTGCAAATATCTTATAATCTGCACACATAAGTGTGATTGGCCTATAATCCTCAACCATTCCACATGCACGATTTTTCGGCACTAAAACTACATTACCTATTGACATATCCCGCCCAAACTACCTTTCAATTTCATAGCATTAAACAGCCTAACTAGCATCCCTCACAGAACCTCCCAATGAACTATAAAAAATCCCCAGAAATCCCATCCAGGCCAGGGGCCTTGCCAGGGCCTGACCTTTCACTGCCTGCCAAACTTCCTCCTCAGTTATAGATCCTTCCATACACTCTCTATCTCCAGCCCCTATCCTCTCGACTATACAATCTAAAATTACATCCCGGGATACCCCATCACTTTCCCCCTGACTCATCTTACACTCAAACCAAGCATCCGCATAATAACTCATGGCTTCCGTGGTACGAAGAATCTGCCCCTTCCGATACCCACGGCACTCCTCAGTTACCCTCGGAGATATGACCGTCATATCTTTTCTCAGGTTCTGAAAAGTACATAACACTAACGCAGAGGGCTTATCCCCATAAAACTTCCTCTAAACCTCCTCATACCCTCAGAGCATGAAAATTTTCATTCTGCAACTCCTAATCGTGACCGCAGATGATCAATTTCAGTTAGGGGATACCGCCCTCCACTCTCATAAGTCCTCAATTGCCCCTCTAGGTACCTCAACGTTCCCAACCTTTGCCTCCCATCTTCCCTACCCAGTCCTCTTTAAGGGGGGCTCCTTGACGACGTAAAGAGGCTATCGGTCTGAGGAATTGGACCTTTTGGTCTTCTTCCTCAGACCGAACTAATACCCCCAATTCCCCTCCCTTTTCCCATCTTCCCCATCCTCCTTTTCCCTTTCCTCCTCCCCCTCCTCCTCATCCCTCCCTTATTTCCTTCCCATTTTTGCCCTGGGAGCTTCTCTCCACAGGCATTTTAGTTCCTAGGTAGGAGGAAGGGTACCGTGGTCCATTCCTATTCCATTGAGGTTCTTGGTGGTGGTGTAGTTTGCCTTGGAATCTGAATCGCCTGGGGATGTCCCAATCCCTCTCCGGTCACCCGGGGGTGGCCTTGGGTATCTTTCGGGCGACGGGTGTATCTCTGGAGGCCACCTTTCGGATTCCGGGGGTGGTGGCCGAAGGCGGTATGCTTTGTGGCAGATATCCGGCCACCCTCTCTTTTGTCTGCCCAGATGGCTGGGTGGATGTGAGGTTGCTATCCCGGATTGCTGGTTTACTGGCATGAAGGGTAGGGTATGGCACGGGTTCCATGCTGCATCTGCACCACTTGCAGTGTTGAGGTCCTCTTGGGCACGGAGGGGGATTTACGCTCCCTTTCATTCCTCCTAGGAGCTATTCCTCCACGTTCCCCCCTTTTTTTTTATTCTTTTTTTTATTTTTATTTTATTTTCTTCTTTCTTTTTTTTTCCTTAAAAATAAAAAGAAAGAAGTAACTAACCATGGCTGACCCAATCCATGAACCCACTACCCCTGGGCCCCTTCCTGATACCGCACCCAGTACTGACCCTGCCTCGTTAATGGATGACTCTTTGGACACCTCTCATGCCCCTGTACCTCTTGCTGGTGCTGGTTCGTCACCTGCTTCAGGTACCAGGGACCCAACTGGCCCTTATGATACGTCTGACCTTCGCTCTTCTCTGACCTTGATTCCGGTTTCTCCCTCGACGGTGCGGCAATTTTCGAATCGCTCGCCCGTCTCCCATCGGACAACCCCCGGTCCCACACCCAAACGACCAAGACCCACACATGACGATTCGGCACTCCCTTCTCGTTCATCACAGAAACGACCAGCTCGTCACACACTCACCTTAAACTCTCTGTTTCAAACTACTCAATGGACGAAGTTTTTACTCTGCGACCGACTTCTCCTAATACCTATCTTTCAGACCATAGTATTGGTAAAGCTCTGCTACGCCATGTTGGTAAAGACATCTCATTTCACGCTCTCAAGAGCGGCACTCGCATCATCACGGTCCAGAATGCTGGCCAAGCTCCGATCTTTCTCTTCTTACAACCATAGATTCTGCTCCTGTTACTATTGACAAGCACCATTCCCTCAATTCTTGTTGTGGTTCTGTCATTTTGCCCCACACCATTGTCCAACGGAATTTCCAGACATGTGGTGATGACATTTTCAAAGGCAGCTTCAGCTCCAAGAACCCCCTATCCTTAAAGTTGACACTTTTTCCTCCCGCCAATAAGGGAAGACGTTATCCTTCAATATAGCTCGTTTAACATTTGACGCCGTGAACTACCACCTTCGGTTTACATTGCAGGTCAACTTTTGCAAGTCCAAAGGTGACCCCACCACAACAGTGTAGAAACTGCCTGGCGTTTTGGTCATCCAGCGAAATATTGCAGGTCCATGGCCGGAATGCCCAGTCTGTGGTGCTGACGACCATGCCAGTTCTTCTTGTACTCTACCTCCCTCTTGCCTTAACTGTCATGAGGCACATCTGTAGTATTCTCGCCGTTGTCAGGTTTACCTGAATGAGCGGAAATTCGTTGTCTCAAAGAGCGGAAGGCTTCTCATATGCTATGGCCGTCTCTCATCTACGCCTTCAAGGAGACTTCCCTGCATTCCCTATTCTCAATTGCTAAACGTCGCCTGCTTCTTGGGTCCCAACTTCCACGGCTTCCTCTGTGGTCGCCTCATCCTCAATCACCTCTGTCTCGAATCCCTTTTGATATTCTTGGCTCCGGGTCCCTACCTCGGCTTCCCATACTGTCCACACTCCTTCCTCTGCTCACTCCGCACACTTTGAGTCTCCGTCCTCGTCCTTCACCTAAACCTCAGCGCCCCCTTCTCATAACCCTGGAAAAAATCCCTACTGCCAGGTTCTTTGCCAACCTAGTTCTATAACGTGTGGAGGTTCATCCTCTCCTCATACACTACCTTCATCCCTGTCCCCTCCCAAGCCCCTTCGACAGTTTCCTCTTCTATCTCAAATTCAAATTCAAATTCAAATTCTTTATTTCATGTATTACAAGGGGGGGGGTACTTATAGTTATACATTAAAAGTTGATATTACAAGATGGCTAATAATATGCCTAGGTATGCCTAGGCTTTTCAGACAGTCTTATGATAGGTCTTACTCAACAGCTATACAATGAATATACAGATTGTAAGGTTAGGTTAGGTTTACAAAATTTAGGTACTGGAATTTAAACATTGAGAATTTAACAATTAGTATAAGAAGTTAGCAATTAGTTTATATATTAATGATAAATGTGATATATTGGCATAATATAGTTTCTATATTGGAGTGTCTTAGGCAAACTTATGACTATAAGTATTTAAACAATAGTTGTATTAGAATTTTGGTTAGAACTGTGCAAATTAAGGGGAATCACAGATATCAATAAGTGTATTTTGCTGTGGTTAGTAATGTGCAAATTAAGGAGAATCACAGATATCAATAAGTGTATTTTGCTGTGGATATGCAAGATAAAGTAGTTTTCATATGGTTAACTACCGGTTGGGTGCGTAAGTGAGATAAGATGTTTTTTAACGGTGCTTTTGAAAATGGAGGTTGTGTCTGCAGTTCTAGAGTTTTCAGGCAGGGAGTTCCAGATTTTAGGCCCTTTTATGCGCATTGAATTTTTGTATCGATTTAGTCGGACAGGGGAATGTCAAGATGTTTATGTCTGGTATTATGTCTATGGGTCCTGTCACAACTGTCAAGAAAGTGTTTTAGCTCAGGGTTAAAGTTGGAATTAATGGTTCTATAAATGTAGATAGCAGAGTAGTAAGTATGGATGTTCTGGACAGTGAGTAGGTTTAGGTCTTTGAAGAGTGGTGGGGTGCTGCCCAGGCGTTGGATTGTGTGATAATTCTTACTGGGGCTTTTTGTTGGGTTATTATTAGCTTTAGGTGGGTAATTGCTGTTGATCCCCATGCACAAATGGCATATGTGAGGTAGGGATAGATGAGTGAGTAGTATAGTGTGAGTAGGGCTGATTGTGGTACATAATACCGTATCTTAAAAGGATCCCCACAGTTTTGGACACTTTCTTTGTTATGTGTTGGATATGGGTGCTGAATTTCAGGCTGCTGTCAAGGTGAAGGCCCAGGAACTTGCCCTTGTTATGTCTAGCAATAGGTGTAGAGTTGATCTTAATGTTTAATTGTGGATCATCTGTTCTGTTGCCAAACATAATATAAGAAGGTCTTATCAGTGTTGAGTGTAAGTTTATTGGCTGTCATCCATGTTGATATTTTTATTAATTCGTCGTTAACAATGGTATTAAGCGTGGCAAGGTTTGTGTGGGAGATGACATAAGTTGTGTCGTCAGCAAAGAGTATTGGTTTCAGGTGTTGTGATACATTGGGAAGATCATTGATGTATAAGAGAAGAGCAGGGGACCAAGGACACTTCCCTGCTGTACGCCGGTGTCTAGTGGTAGTGTCGTGGAGGATGTATATTTAATAGTGACATACTGGTACCTATTAGTGAGGTAGGATTTGAGGTATGCTAGTGCATGACCTCTTATTCCATGTGGTCAAGTTTGTGGGTAAGATGCCGTGGTTTACTGTGTCAAAAGCTTTCCTTAAGTCAATAAAAAGTCCTAGTGGATATTCCTTATTTTCAAGTGCTGTGTAAAGCAGGTCTATCATTTTACTATTGCATCGTTAGTGCTTTTATTTTTCCTGAAGCCAAATTGGCAGGGGTTGAGTATGCTTTGTGTCGTTATAAACAGTATAATCTCTTGTGCACAAGTTTCTCGAATATTTTGGATAGCAATGGTAGATTTGATATAGGCCTATAGTTATTTACGTCTGTAGGGTCACCACCTTTGTGTATTGGTGTAACCCTTGCTGTTTTGAGTAGTGTTGGGAAGGTGCTAGTTTCTAATGTTTGTTAAAAAGTAAAGAAATAGGATATGAAAGGACATGAGCAGCTCGTTTGTATATTAAGGGTGGAACTTGAGACAGATGTCTGGTTTATTTTTAAGTGACTTGATTATCATGGAGACTTCAGTGGGTTCTGAGGTGAAAGATATAAGGAGGAGGGGAAATTCCCATCTAGGTAATCACATGCTCGGGCATTGGTATCTGGAATTTTACTGGCAAGATTTGATCCTATAGTTGAGAGAAGTCATTTATCTTGTTTACTGTATCAATAGGCTGTAGTGGTGTTTCGTTTGGTTTAGTTAGGACAATATCCTATTTTTTTTTTTTAGTTTGTGGGTGCCATAATCTGTGAGGTGTTTTCCAGGTCTTTTTATATCTCCTCTTGTTTCCGTGAATCTGCTGGAGTAGTACAGTTGTTTGGCTTTTTTTTATTAGTTTGGTGAGAACTGATGAATAGTGTTTAACATCTCCTCGCCCTCTACTTTAGAACAGTCTATAGACTCCCCGATCGTTGCTCACTCTTCTTCCATTTCTAATATAGTCCCACATTCTGCAACTTTGACTCCCGAAACACTGGAAGCTATTGCAGAATATATTTCTGGACCGATGATGGACACTACTCCACCTGAGGTTCCTCATCTCTTCTTCGTCTCAACCCTCCCTTCCTTCACAACGTCCTCCTCCTTCTCTGATTACAGGTTTTCCCGCTGCCTCCACACGTGGACTTTTCAACCCTAGTCCATAGATTCCTCTCACTTCCACTTTTTCTTTCTCTCCATAAATCATGGCTTATTTACAGTGGAATATCTGAGGCCTCAGGGGTAACCCGGGTGAGCTTCAGGTGTTGCTCTCTCAGTTTTCCCCTGTTGGGGTCTGTTTGCAAGAACCAAAATTACAATCCACTGTTATCAGGCCCTTTTCAGGCTATGATTTGTTATATTCATCTGATCCTTTTCCGATGGAACCTTTAAAAAAGTGCTCTTCTTATACGCACTGGTGTTCCATACCGTCAGCTCTATGTTCCTTCTTCCTTACATTACACCACAGCCCGTATCTACTTCAATAAGTGGTATACACTCTGTTCTTCATATCTCTTTCCCTTGCGGGCATTGTCTATCCCAGATGTTGATTTTCTGGTTTCTTCCTTACCGCCACCCCTTCTATTACATGGCGATTTTAACGCACACCATTTTCTCTGGGAGGATCGCATGGACTCCCGTGGCATTCAGTTGGAGGCATTTCTTGCTTCTCTTCCCTCCATGTTTTAAATACAGGTACTCCTACCCATTTTGATCCCCGAACTCATTCTTTCTCCTGCATCGATCTTTCCATCTGCTCTTCATCTACTGTCCTTGACTTCACCTGGTCTGTCCTCCCGGACTTACATGACAGCGATCATTTCCCAATCATCCTTAAGTCCCCTTTGTTTTCTCCACCTCCTCATTGCCCACGCTGGCAATTTGACCGAGCGAGTGGACCTTTACGCCTCTTACTGCCTTTCATGAGGTTCCTACCTCGTCCTCCATTGATGAGGTTTTACATCTCTTTTCGTCCTCCATCTTCACAGCGGCTTCACATTCTATTCCCAAACCTCGGGCAAGAATCCTCAGAAGTGCGTGCCTTGGTGGTCTCCTGCTTGTGCTCGGGCAGTGTGTTTGAAACGTTCTGCATGGGGCAGGTATCGGTATAACAGAACCACAGAGAGACTCCTTGATTTCAAGCAGATGAGAGCTATTGCTCGCCGTGTCATCGGATGCTAAACGCACTTGCTGGCGAGATTACGTTTCTACTGTCACTTCGGCTTCCTCGATGAGTGCAGTCTGGAAGAAAGTGCGGAAATTAAGTGGTAAATTCTCCCCCGACCCGCCTCCTGTTCTTCAGGTTGCTGGTGTCGATATACACACCCTCTTGCTGTTGCCACTGAAATTGGTTAACCATCTCGTCCGCATTTCTCAGGGCTCCATCTTGCCCTCGTTCCTTTCTTCCAAGTCTCCCAGCGAGTTAAAGCCCTTAGATTTTCTTCTCTTAGAGAAAAAATCCCATAATGTGCCTTTTACCCTTCAAGAACTGGAGGCAACACTCTCTGCTTGCCGATCATCGGCCAACTGGGCCAGACGCATACATATTGTATGCTGCAGCATTTACATCAGTCTGCTCTTACTGTCCTCTTACGACTCTTTAATCTTATATGGTCGCAAGAGTTATTCCCCAGCTGTGGAAGTCTGCTATTGTTCTTCCTTTTCGAAAACCAGGAGCTACGGGACGTGATCCCTCTCACTACCTCCCATCGCTCTTACCAGTGCAGTTTGCAAGGTGATGGAACGTCTAGTTAATAGACGTTTGATGTGGTATTTAGAGACTCACAATAGTTCTCCCTAGTCAGTATGGCTTCCGTAAGGGCCGTTCTGCCATTGACCCCTTGCTGCGCTTGGATACGTATATTCGTAATGCCTTTGCGAATAACCATTCGGTTATCGCTATCTTTTTCGACCTTGAGAAGGCATGATACAACTTGGAGATATAATATCTTGGCCCAGGCCCACTCCTTAGGCCTCCGAGGCAACCTACCATTCTTTCTTAAGGCTTTCTTAACTGACAGACATTTCCGGGTCCGGGTTAGTAATGAACTCTCCCGGAATTTGTCCAAGCTGAAGGTGTCCCCCAGGGATGTGTTCTAGCACACTTTTTTCTGCTTGCTATAAATAATCTGGCATCTGTTCTCCCATCGAATATTTGGTCATCGCTCTATGTGGATGACTTGCTATAGCTTGTGCAGGTGCTGTCTGTCACCTCATTGCAGTTTCCCTCCAGCATGCCATCAACCGGGTCTCTGATTGGGTTTAAATTTTCCCAGTAGCAAAACTCCTCAAATAACGTTCACTAGCGTTCAGTGGTCTCTGACCATCCATTGTACCTATCGGCTCACGTATCCCAGAGCGTGATACAGTCAGGTTTCTCGGCCTCCTGTTTAACCGCAGATTGTCCTGGAAACCTCACATTACCTCTCTGAAGGCGACTTGTCATAGCCGGCTGAACCTCCTTAAAACCCTCTCACATCTTTCATGGGGCTGATCGTAGAACTCTCCTTCGCCTACATTCGGCCCTAATTTTATCGAAACTCGATTATGGTGACCAGATATATTCGGCAGCCTCTCCTGCCACTCTTTCCAGCCTTAATCCCATCTATCACCAGGGATTACGCTTATGCCTTGGTGCTTTTCGTTCTTCCCCGGTTGAGAGCCTCTATGTAGAAGCGAACATTCCATCCTTGTCCGATCGTCGTGATGCAATTGCATTCGCTATTATGTTCGCTCTCATGACCTCCCAATCCTTCCATGTATAGGATTGTCACAGATGTTAGTAGGCTCGTTATTTGTTCGTCGCCCCTGTTTACTCGTCCCTTTTCTCTTCGTCTCCCATTCCTCTTGTCTTCCCTTCAAGCTTCCGCCTTTATATGTTCATGTGGTTCACCTTTCCTCTACCCCCGTGGGAAGTTCCTGCTGTCCGTGTCTGTTCTATTCCTCTACCTTTGCGAAGCCCAACTGCCTACGGCGGCTTCTCGCTCTTTCTTTCTAGACCATTTCCGTTCTCATTCCCATGCTATCGCAGTATACACCGATGGTTCAAAGTCATCTGGACGTGGTTCGCAGCAGTGTTTCCGGACAGCGTCGTGCGGGGCATCTGTTACCCTTGGCTAGCATATTTACGGCTGATTTGTATGCCATTCTTGTGGCACTTATATGTTGCATCTATGCCTGTATCACCATTTGTGGTCGTTTCAGACTCCCTTAGTGCTTTACAGGCTATCCGTAAAATTGATACACCTCCCCCCCTAGTTCTTCGTATCCACCTTTGGTTACGCCGTATCTTTAGCAAGCATAAAGATATTGTCTTTGTTGGGTCCCTGGTCATGTTGACATACAGGGCAATGAACAGGCAGACACTGCTGCGCGGTCAGCAGTACATGACCTTCCAGTTTCATATAGAGGTGTTCCTTTCACGGACTATTTTGCGGTCATTTCTACCCACCTTCGCACCCGTTGGCAACAACACTGGTCTGACCTGCTGAATAACAAACTTCATTCTATTAAACCGGTTATAGGTTTCTGGCCTTCTTCTTGTCACCAATGTCGAGGTTGGGAGACTACACTCTCCCGTCTTGCATCGGCCACACTCGTCTTACTCACGGGTATCTCATGGAGAGGCCCCCTGCCCCTCTCTGTGAGCATTGTCAGGTTCCAGTGTCTGTTCGACATATCCTGTTGGACTGCCCACTCTATCAACGAGCACGCAAATTTACCTCCAACGACGTCTTCGCTCTGCGGCCCTTTCTTTACCTTCCCTTCTTGCAGATGGACCCTCCTTTAATCCTGACTCTCTCATTGACTTTTGACAGAAACTGACTTACTACACAAACTCTGAAGATTATACCTCTAGCACCTCCTCAGTCCCTTCTACCTCGATCTCTTGCTACCCTCCACCCTGCACTATCCACCGTCATCTTGCACTCCATACCCTACTAATCGTCCATCTCCCTCTTACAACCCACTCTCCCTGCATCCTACAATAACCTGCAGCGCTGTATAACCCCCGTGGTTTAGCGCTTTTATTTGATTATAATAATAATCTACAACATTTGTATTACTACTACTACTACCACTAGTATTACACCTCACTTTGAGAGTATATATATACCCTGTGTGTCCATGTATTGTTTGTAAGGCGACAAAGCTCCTGGACAGCGTAACGTTGCCACAATAAAATGTCACATTAGTTGCATTTGTGTCCTTAACATATAAGTCGCTCAATCAATTTTGTTAACTCTAGATCATCATTTTATGGGGAACGCTAAACCCTTTGGGTTTATACAGCTGTTGTAGGAAGAGGGTATAGAAGACATTCAGGCTTAATTCAGGGAACTGAAGCACACATCCAATTCCCTGGATCAAAAGATAAAATCTAGAACTGAGAAGGAGACAAATCGCAAAAAAAAAAATGCACCGCCCAGACTAGGAGCGACCCCGGTGTTTTCAGGACCTAAAAAATAAAAAAATCAGTAGAAACAATTCACCTCTCAAGTCCAGTTTGAAACTGCAGACAGTAAGTGGTCTCCCGGTATGACATGTTCCCAGCAGACAGTAAGTGGTCTCAGGTATGACATGTTCCCAGCAGACAGTAAGTGGTCTCCAGGTATGACATGTTCCCAGCAGACAGTAAGTGGTCTCAGGTAAATGTTCCCAGAGACAGTAAGTGGTCTCAGGTTGACATGTTCCCAGCAGACAGTGAGTGGTCTCAGGTATGACATGTTCCCAGCAGACAGTAAGTGGTCTCAGGTATGACATGTTCCCCGCAGACAGTAAGTGGTCTCAGGTATGACACTTCCCAGCAGACAGTAAGTGGTCTCAGGTATGACATGTTCCCAGCAGACAGTAAGTGGTCTCAGGTATGACATGTTCCCAGCAGACAGTAAGTGGTCTCAGGTATGACATGTTCCCAGCAGACAGTGAGTGGTCTCAGGTATGACATGTTCCCAGCAGACAGTAAGTGGTCTCAGGTATGACATGTTCCCAGCAGACAGTAAGTGGTCTCAGGTATGACATGTTCCCAGCAGACAGTGAGTGGTCTCAGGTATGACATGTTCCCAGCAGACAGTGTGGTCTCAGGTATGACATGTTCCCAGCAGACAGTAAGTGGTCTCAGGTATGACATGTTCCCAGCAGACAGTGAGTGGTCTCAGGTATGACATGTTCCCAGCAGACGTAAGTGGTCTCAGGTATGACATGTTCCCAGCAGACAGTAAGTGGTCTCAGGTATGACATGTTCCCAGCAGACAGTAAGTGGTCTCAGGTTGACATGTTCCCAGCAGAACAGTAAGTGGTCTCAGGTATGACATGTTCCCAGCAGACAGTAAGTGGTCTCAGGTATGACATGTTCCCAGCAGACAGTAAGTGGTCTCAGGTATGACATGTTCCCAGCAGACAGTAAGTGGTCTCAGGTATGACATGTTCCCAGCAGACAGTAAGTGGTCTCAGGTATGACATGTTCCCAGCAGACAGTGAGTGGTCTCAGGTATGACATGTTCCCAGCAGACAGTAAGTGGTCTCAGGTATGACATGTTCCCAGCAGACAGTGAGTGGTCTCAGGTATGACATGTTCCCAGCAGACAGTAAGTGGTCTCAGGTATGACATGTTCCCAGCAGACAGTGAGTGGTCTCAGGTATGACATGTTCCCAGCAGACAGTAAGTGGTCTCAGGTATGACATGTTCCCAGCAAACAGTAAGTGGTCTCAGGTATGACATGTTCCCAGCAGACAGTGAGTGGTCTCAGGTATGACATGTTCCCAGCAGACAGTAAGTGGTCTCAGGTATGACATGTTCCCAGCAGACAGTGAGTGGTCTCAGGTATGACATGTTCCCAGCAGACAATGAGTGGTCTCAGGTATGACATGTTCCCAGCAGACAGTGGTGGTCTCCCGGTATGACATGTTCCCAGCAGACAGTGAGTGGTCTCAGGTATGACATGTTCCCAGCAGACAGTGAGTGGTCTCAGGTATGACATGTTCCCAGCAGACAGTGAGTGGTCTCGGGTATGACATGGTCCCAGCAGACAGTGAGTGGTCTCGGGTATGACATGTTCCCAGCAGACAGTGAGTGGTCTCAGGTATGACATGTTCCCAGCAGACAATGAGTGGTCTCAGGTATGACATGTTCCCAGCAGACAGTGAGTGGTCTCAGGTATGACATGTTCCCAGCAGACAGTGAGTGGTCTCAGGTATGACATGTTCCCAGCAGACAGTGAGTGGTCTCAGGTATGACATGTTCCCAGCAGACAATGAGTGGTCTCAGGTATGACATGTTCCCAGCAGACAATGAGTGGTCTCCCGGTATGACATGTTCCCAGCAGACAGTAAGTGGTCTCAGGCATGACATGTTCCCAGCAGACAGTAAGTGGTCTCAGGCATGACATGTTCCCAGCAGACAGTAAGTGGTCTCAGGCATGACACGTTCCCAGCAGACAGTGAGTGGTCTCAGGTATGACATGTTCCCAGCAGACAGTGAGTGGTCTCAGGTATGACATGTTCCCAGCAGACAGTGAGTGGTCTCAGGTATGACATGTTCCCAGCAGACAATGAGTGGTCTCAGGTATGACATGTTCCCAGCAGACAGTGAGTGGTCTCAGGCATGACATGTTCCCAGCAGACAGTGAGTGGTCTCAGGCTGACCGTTCCCAGCAGACAGTGAGTGGTCTCAGGTATGACATGTTCCCCGCAGACAGTGAGTGGTCTCAGATATGACATGTTCCCCGCAGACAGTGAGTGGTCTCAGGTATGACATGTTCCCAGCAGACAGTGAGTGGTCTCAGGTATGACATGTTCCCAGCAGACAGTGAGTGGTCTCAGGTATGACATGTTCCCAGCAGACAGTGAGTGGTCTCAGGTATGACATGTTCCCAGCAGACAGTAGTGTCAGATGTTCCCAGCAGACAGTGAGTGGTCTCAGTGCATGTTCCCAGCAGACAGTGAGTGGTCTCAGGTATGACATGTTCCCAGCAGACAGTAAGTGGTCTCAGGCATGACATAATCCCAGCAGACAGTGATGTGGTCTCAGGTATGACATGGTCCCCCGCAGACAGTGAGTGGTCTCAGGTATGACATGTTCCCAGCAGACAGTGAGTGGTCTCCCGGTATGACATGTTCCCAGCAGACAGTGGTGGTCTCAGGTATAACATGTTCCCAGCAGACAGTGAGTGGTCTCAGGTATGACATGTTCCCAGCAGACAGTAAGTGGTCTCAGGCATGACATGTTCCCAGCAGACAGTGAGTGGTCTCAGGTATGACATGTTCCCGCAGACAGTGAGTGGTCTCAGATATGACATGTTCCCGCTGACAGTGAGTGGTCTCCCGGTATGACATGTTCCCAGCAGACAGTGAGTGGTCTCAGGTATGACCTGTTCCCAGCAGACAGTGAGTGGTCTCAGGTATGACATGTTCCCAGCAGACAGTGAGTGGTCTCAGGTATGACATGTTCCCCGCAGACAGTGAGTGGTCTCAGTGTTGACATGTTCCCAGCAGACAGTGAGTGGTCTCAGGTATGACATGTTCCCAGCAGACAGTGGTGGTCTCAGGTATGACATGTTCCCCGCAGAAGTGGTGGTTTTCAGGATGACATGTTCCCAGCAGACAGTGAGTGGTCTCATGGGATGACATGGTCCCAGCAGACAGTGAGTGGTCTCAGGTATGACATGTTCCCAGCAGACAGTGGTGGTCTCAGGTATGACATGTTCCCAGCAGACAGTGAGTGGTCTCAGGTATGACATGTTCCCAGCAGACAGTGGAAATGGTCTCAGGTATGACATGTTCCCAGCAGACAGTAAGTGGTCTCCCGGTATGACATGTTCCCAGCAGACAGTGAGTGGTCTCAGGTATGACATTTCCAGCAGACAGTTTGATTAATCAATACAGAAAATACAGTACCATGACGGTAATACCAAGTACCTCATAAATTCAAAACAATATAATTATCTTAAGGCTAAGGTATAGACATAACCAAGGTGTCCTCAAAAAACATATTTAGATATAGATTTTGCCACCAAGTGGCTAGTTTAGTGTGCACCCAATATCCCCTGTGGACGGTAGCGTAACAGCATATGGATACACAAAGGCCTAGGCACTAGGCCCCAAAGGTTAACATTTGTACATTTGGGTTTATATCTACATTTCAATTATCTGTTACAAGCAAATTTAGGCAATTTGCTTAGTACAAATGGTATCTTATTTCATGAATAAATATCTTGACATGTCACATAGGTTATTATACTGTCTATCTCTATATTCCTCAATAAGTGGACAATTCAGCACATAGTGTTCAAGACAGTGACCATATGCCTGATCACATAATTTACATTTAGTTTGATCATCATCTCCCAAACTGCCAGAAGTACTTGTAGCCAAGCCTAAGCCTGGCCACTACAACATCAGTCAGTCTGTTCACATTATAAGTTGCTCCATACACATACTTATCTACATTCATGTTATCATAGTGGGTTATAGATCTACTCAGGCTTCTAACTGCATTCCTATAGCTAACATTTTCATTATTTATTTCTCTCCTAATATTATTCCTAATGCTAGACACAGATATACCAAAGTTATATTCTACATTCCCCTTATGGGTGCTCTTCTTGGCTAACATATAAAGCTTTATCATGAAGGAGTAATCCAATGTGTGAGGATCCATAGCAAATGTACTTTAATTCCTTTGTCCCGGATTTTTGAGTATCTATACCTGGCTTCTCAATGGCATGCTGTTAAGTCATTATAGGAGTCAAGAGCCTTCAATGATGACATAGAATCAGTAATGATGATAGAGTCAAGCTCAGTGTCATAAGTTAGCTTTAGTGCCATAAGGATTGCAAACAATTTAGTTTGCAGTGTAGACGCCCAGTTGTTAATTCTTATGCCTAGTTCAAAAAAAATTATTATTGTTTTCTTAACTAGGAGGTGGCAACCAGAGCAGATGCAGCCCTGCCAGAAGACTCCTGTTTAGATCCATCAAGTGTATATAACTTGAGATAACTTATTACTACCAGCTAGGCGTAAATTTCTTCTTAGCAGTTCTTTAACAAGTGATTTAAGGAAGGGATTACTAACAATGAGCTTCTTGGGAGGGACTTGCAGGGTTTTTATATTTTATTTAAAAACTTACAATTTTCATACTAGCAATACACCAAGTAGTCACCTTACTACAAGTAAGGTCATAACAAAAGATATACCAAAACAACAGTAAGCACTAAAACCCCACACAAGAATGTGCCATAATAACACCAAAAAAAAAAAACCTAACTACCCTATAACAACGAAACTTCAAAAATAAAACATTAAACTTACAAACAAAACCTTAAAAGCTCCGTAAAAAACGGTAACCTTTATACCAATCTTAATGATGCATACAAGCGTTGTCAATACAAACAGACTGAGACATAAAAGCAACATACAATACAAAAAATAGTTACATAACTCCTAACTTCCCACAATGCCAAAACAAACTTAAACCTCACAAACATCTAAGTAACCAAAAAATGTAAGTTTTTTTTTTTATTTTTTTCAAAAGTCACTCACAAATAAAAGATCCTAAGCATTCCAAATAAAGTAAAAAACAAAACTAATTATGGATCCTATAAGATCTGCAAAGCAATTTACACATAGTACAACAAAACATATATAAGATCCTATCCAACATGTATACACAAAAAAAAACACAAAATATACCTAACTAAAACAAAACATAGAAACCCCAAAAGGGTTTTTAAAAAAAATGAAAACCCTAAACCTACAACTAAAACCCGTAATAATGTGACCCAACAATAATAATGATCCTAGGCACACACACATTGCATTGCAAGTCATATAAACTT
The DNA here is from genome assembly GCA_009830355.1 of Cherax destructor. Lineage (NCBI taxonomy): Eukaryota > Metazoa > Arthropoda > Malacostraca > Decapoda > Parastacidae > Cherax > Cherax destructor. The sequence goes on from WNWK01030857.1 coordinate 19,104, forward strand.
CAGTAAAAGGAAACCGTGGCCTGGTAGCAACACCTCACAGTGATAGTCATCGGATCAGTCCCATCCAGTGTCTATACATACATAGAAAGAACTGCATTACATCTTTCATATTAAAATACGAAGAATATTGCCTGATAACAAGCCATGAAAAGGGAATAATAGTATAAAAAAAACTTTAACCTCTTTGAAAAGAGGACCATAAGGAAAAAAAAACAATATATAAACACTTAGGGCACACACCTGGCCCCCAAGTAAGGCAAACCACCTTTGGAAAAAACCCTGAAATCCAAAAAGGACAAAAATAGAACCACTCTAAACCTCCCCCGTCAGTCACCAAACATACCACACACATACTCATCCATAAAAGAAAAACCCTACCCCTTTCCCCAAGGGAAAAAGGGTGAGTGGATGACCGGAAAAGCCCGAGAAACCATCCCTTCCCCACCCCATACATAAACCCCACGAAACAACACACCTAACCCTTCCAACCCCCACACCAGAGACCAACCCTTCCTTGTAAAAACCCCAGAAACTATAGCTCAGGTTAACCCAGCAACGATCCCATCGACAATTGCCTATAACCCTTAGAAAAAACCTATCCCACACCCTCCCATACAACTCCTGGTTCCTACACTTAGTCCTATAAAATCTCGCAGCCAAAGCCCTAAAACCTAACATCCTCCGAACCTCCCTCCCTACTCCACAAAACATAAATATAATCCAATACCAAATACATCACCACGCCTCCATCCTCTGGGTACCCCACAACATCAGACTTTAACATCTTAACACCGATAAACCGCCCGCCCCCACACCTCGGATGATCCTAAAAACCATTCCCTCACCCCCTCAAGACCACAAAAATATACAACATGGAAAGCCGTATCCATAACCCACAGCGCTGACCCAAAAACCCCTCACCTGATAGTCCCATCAAGAAAAGCTGGGGCCCTAGACGCCAATATACCATGTAAAAACCGAAAAACCAATCTCATGTACCTTAGGGGCAACTAAAAGCCTAAACCAAAACCAGTTACATTCCAATCATAACACAGATAAACCTCCATACCTAAAACCTCCTTTTCTGCCTTCCCACCTTATCTAACCTCCCTACCTTCACCTTACCAGGATCTGGAACCACCAAAAGATACCTTAAAATTGCCTCACAAAACAACAAATTCCCTTCCACCATCTGGAACCTCCTCATTACCCTCCCCACTCTCCTCCTCGAATCCCACCTCGTGCTAGGTATTCCTGCCTAACAATATGCCCATCAAACGTCTCTGCAGTGGTATCAAACCTAACCTCCTCGTTACCTTAGTCATTACCACATCCCTCCCTAACCAATGCCTCCCATAACCCCTATAAACCTTAATACCCGACTTTGCAATCTTAAAACATCGTCCTCCACAAGGGGTATCCGCAGCTACATACCACAACTTACTGTATACTAAGGAATTAACAACACAACCCTCTGCAAGAGAGTGACCTTCCAGGCCGCCACCCCGGGGCATCCTACCCAGAGCAGCATTAACCACTGCCGAGGGAATTCACCTCCTGCGCAACACTCGCCTGAGTACAAAACCACATACCACATACTAACCTATCCATCCACTATTGGCCACCCAAAACCCTGACCCAACGCCACCCCCCCCATTCCCCCACCTCCAATAATTTCGATTTTACCCTATTCACCCGCATACCAGTGGCCAAACCAAAAAACCTCAATTATCCTATTTACATTACCTAACCCCTCCATTGTGCCTACTAAAATAGTGGTGTCGTCTAATAACCTATAATACCGTTTCTGCCCCCCCTTTGACACTAACCTGAAAAAGGGTCCTATAAACAAGCAAACAGGAGCTGTGACAAGGGGCACCCCTGTCGCAGCCCCGCAAACGCACCTCAGTCCCCAACCTCCCATTAACCTGACCCTCAAACGTGCATGCTCCTACAAAGTGCGGACCCAACCCCGACCTTTCCCCCAAACCCCTGCCGTAAAACACCGCCTGCAACATATCCCTATCAACACTATCACGCCTTTTCCAATCAAGCCTAAAACACCCCAGCTTTTCTGCTCTCTAAAAAACCTTTGATCCTCCGATGACCCTCCCTCATACTTCTCCCTGTACCCCATCTGATCTCCCTCCAGTAAGCTCTCCAAAAAATCCTTTATTTTATTAAAGAATTCAATGCAAATATCTTATAATCTGCACATAAGTGTGATTGGCCTATAATCCTCAACCATTCCACATGCACGATTTTCGGCACTAAAACTACATTACCTATTGACATATCCCCCCAAACTACCTTTCAATTTCATAGCATTAAACAGCCTAACTAGCATCCCTCACAGAACCTCCCAATGAACTATAAAAATCCCCAGAAATCCCATCCAGGCCAGGGGCCTTGCCCAGGGCCTGACCTTTCACTGCCTGCCAAACTTCCTCCTCAGTTATAGATCCTTCCATACACTCTCTATCTCCAGCCCCTATCCTCTCGACTATACAATCTAAAATTACATCCCGGGATACCCCATCACTTTCCCCTGACTCATCTTACACTCAAACCAAGCATCCGCATAATAACTCATGGCTTCCGTGGTACGAAGAATCTGCCCTTCCGATACCCACGGCCTCCTCAGTTCCCCCCGGAGATATGACCGTCATATCTTTTCTCAGGTTCTGAAAAGTACATAACACTAACGCAGAGGGCTTATCCCCATAAAACTTCCTCTAAACCTCCTCATACCCTCAGAGCATGAAAAATTTTCATTCTGCAACTCCCGCAATCGTGACCGCAGATGATCAATTTCAGTTAGGGGATACCGCCCTCCACTCTCATAAGTCCTCAATTGCCCCTCTAGGTACCTCAACGTTCCCAACCTTTGCCTCCCATCTTCCCTACCCAGTCCTCTTTAAGGGGCTCCTTGACGACGTAAAGAGGCTATCGGTCTGAGGAATTGGACCTTTGGTCTTCCTCAGACCGAACCCAAATTTCCCCAATTCCCCCTCCTTTTCCCATCTTCCCCATCCTCCTTTCCTTTCCTCCTCCCCCTCCTCCTCATCCTCCCTTATTTCCTTCCCATTTTGCCCTGGGAGCTCTCTCCCAGGCATTTAGTTCCTAGGGAGGAGGAAGGGTACTGTGGTCCATTCCTATTCCATTGAGGTTCTTGGTGGTGGTGTAGTTTGCCTTGGAATCTGAATCGCCTGGGGATGTCCCAATCCCTCTCCGGTCACCCGGGGGTGGCCTTGGGTATCTTTCGGGCGACGGGTGTATCTCTGAGGCCACCTTTCGGATTCCAGGGTGGTGGCTAGGCGTATGCTTTGTGGCAGATATCCGGCCACCCTCTCTTGTCTGCCCAGATGGCTCGGTGGATGTGAGGTTGCTATCCCTGATTGCTGGTTTACTGGCATGAAGGGTAGGGTATGGCACGGGTTCCATGCTGCATCTGCACCACTTGCAGTGTTGAGGTCCTCTTGGGCACGGAGGTGGATTTACGCTCCCTTTCATTCCTCCTAGGAGCTATTCCTCCAAGTTCCCCCCTTTTTTTTTATTCTTTTTTTTATTTTTATTTTCTTCTTTCTTTTTTTTTTCTTAAAAATAAAAAAGAAAAGTAACCCCCATGGCTGACCCAATCCATGAACCCACTACCCTGGGCCCTTCCTGATACCGCACCCAGTACTGACCCTGCCTCGTTAATGGATGACTCTTTGGACACCTCTCATGCCCCTGTACCTCTTGCTGGTGCTGGTTCGTCACCTGCTTCAGGTACCAGGGACCCAACGGCCCTTTTCGGGGTAGCTACCTTTTGCTCTTTTTCTGACCTTGATTCCGGGGCCCCCTTTTTCGGTGCGGAATTTTGAATCGCCGCCCGTTTTCCCAAACGGGCCAAACCCCCCTCCCACACCCAAACACCAAGACCCACAATGACGATTCGAACTCCTTCTTTGTTCATCCAGAAACGACCAGTTGTCCCCCCACCCTTTAAAATCTCTGTTTCAAAAATCAATGGACGAAGTTTTTTCTCCCGGACCAATTTTTCCTAATACCTATCTTTCAGA